>JAOBBB020115377.1:0-13065 GCA_025331005.2 Zoanthus gigantus
AAAATATCAAACATGTTTGATATTTGGTTTATCTGTCACGAGTGACAAAAACACCGTAAAATTTCCCCGCACACTAGAAAATTTTGTCGATCCAACTTGTTACGAATAACAAGTGCGCGCTGCAAGTTCACCAGTGTGCGGCTGGCTTCACTGCTGTAAATTTGACAAAACAGTGCTAATTCTTAAATTTAAAACAATATTTATAAAAGCCAATCGTACAACTGGCCAGACAGATTTTGATTCCAACATTGTTCTCTTGAATATAAAATTCTCTTCGTTCCTTTGCTATGTTACACTTTTTTGATTGACAAGATGTTAGTTTCAATCTTACATGATTTATGGAGGGCATATAATTTATTTAAGGCCCGAATAACATCGTTTGCAATTTGCGCCCGTGCGTAGCGGGGGTGTAAACGAAGTTACGAGGGCCACAAATAAACTATAATTTATGCCCGACAAAAGTCATGTCATTATCATTATCATCACAAGGCCAAATGGTCTAAAACATTTAATATTATTTGTAACAATTTACACATTCGAATACCATACCTGAATAGACATGAACCGACGAATATTTCAGTCACTATTTATCGATTCAAGAACCGAAAAGCATTTTATATTATTCGAAAAGAAAAAAGTCAATTTTCGAAACCCTGACATGTCAAGAATGATAAGAAAACTGTACAAATGAAAAATATCTTTGTTTTAAATTCGTCCTTCAAGTAAAGATTACAAAAACAAATACAGTTTTTAGTCACTATCATCGTGAAAGCGAAGCGGCAGTAAGCGCTCACAAAAAGAGACAAAAAAACAAACAAACCACAAACCGGCACTAAAATGGTATCCGCGCGATCTTATTGGTTGAACGAGGCATCACACCACCACCGCAGCCAATCAGAATAAGGGCGGCAAATGCATTTGAAGTCCGCACTTTTACTATTTGGCCCGCGAAAAGGAACGACTTGGAGAGGGCAGTTCATTATTTTGCTGCGCGTTGTGATAATATAAATTACATTTATGAGTGCTCGGAAAATCAAAACTATTTTCGTCACTGGAGGTCTTTGGTCGTGTACTTTTTTTAATTTTCGGGATGTGGGGGTAAACATTATTTTACATTTATACACTTTTCTTTAAACAAATTTTGCGAAATTGCTTTTGCAGACTTATCTCGGAGTGTTCTCCTGCGAGATTCTTTCTGAAAATTAAGTCATGTTTTCTTGAAAATTTTCTTATGTTACTATATGCTGTAGAAATCTCATCTCCCTTCACCATAAGTTTTGTATGTAAATAAGGTTTTTAAAGGGTTCTTGAATCAAGAATTACACTGTTAACATTCCATCGAGTTTTTATTAAGCTTTAATTGAAGGTTTCTTGCGAGAATAGACCATTTTCGCATCTGTAGTAGCTGCTTTCCACAATGACAACGGACTCAATTTGTACAGTGTTAGCCTCGTGTTGTTAAGCATTCAAAGATACTTGCGAGAGAGAGCGAGAAGTCACACCTCCAACAATTCACGCAGTTTTAAAAAGTGTAAAACTACATTGGAATTTAGGAATATTTAACTTCATACTGAGGCTAACACTGTACAAATGGAGTCCGCTATCGATCATTGTTGAAAGCAGCTACTGCAAATGCGAAAATGGTCTACTACAGAATACCCCGCAACAGTCGGTAATTTATTCGTGCGCATTCGTCGTTCTTTAGAAACAAATGCGCAGTGAATTCTAGAACAATAGTTGCGGGGTATTCTGTAGTTACTCCAAAAGCGTTCGATTTTGAATATCTTTTACCAGTCCGTTATAATCCATTATAAAATTGTAATTTTGTATTTTTATAACGATTAACAAAAATAGGGTGTTACTAAAACGAGTAACGCAGTAACGAGTAACGGATTAACGAAAAAACGAGTAACGGATTAACGGAAAAAAGAGGAACGGGCAAAAAATCGACAAGGTAAAAAATAGAAAACAAATAACAAAAGAAAGTTCTAAGGACAGTAATGTAGAGTAACGGGAGAAACAATTTAAAAAGAAATAAATATAAAATTATCTTGCAAAATTTGGCGCGCTGAAGGGTTTTTGCTGGATGACATACTTTTCCCACCAAAAACGTCACGTGATAGTTGAACACCGAACATAGCTGGAAGTGCGGAAGGTAGCCGAAGTCATTTTCTCAAACACTTTTACTATTGTCACATAGTCTCAGTTTATCAAAAAGTTAAATTTACGGAAAGAATCGAAAGAAAAATTTTGGTGTCTTTTAACTTTAAGGAAAAATATGGATATTACACATAGCACTCCTCTATATTTGCGAACATTAGCTTACTAACGATTGGTCTGTGTTGCAATATTTTGGCAAATATAGAGTCCAGATAGTATTAATTACCGCTAGCTCTAAAACTTTGACACTTTTTTTTCTACAATTTAATTGAGGTTAAATTTTTCAAATGGCTACGACAAAACTGGAATAAAAAAACTTTGCTGAACATAACTTCCCTAGTGGTGTAGGGTAGTGCTTCTCAGCACATGAGCCCGACGCGTGACAGATAGCAATTTCTGGTATTTTTTCACTTTAAAAAACAGAATTTTTCCGTCAGTGCCTCTCATTTGACAAACTAACCTACATATTCACATATTGTTACCGCGTTGCATTAAAGATTTGACCCATCGCGTCTCTTGAGACTGCATTTGTGTTTTGATTTTCATTTTATAAATTTGCAGAAAAAAAAACTGTGCTCATGAAGATAAAAATGTATAATTTTTAAAACCTGAAAAAGTAAAAATAAAGAAAGCTGCACTTGAATGTTGCATGGCGTGATTTGAAATTTTGTTTCGACAGTTTTTATCATTTTAAATACATGGCTGTGGCCGTAGCCGGCCAATGTCTTCAAATTACTAAATGGTAGGCAGTTGAACGTTTTTAAATTAATTCTAGAAATATACGAGTATATATTTATCAATTGAAAGTCCCCTATATTTATTATTTATTATTAAGCACTTCTATTGATTACAATATGGTTGAATTCAGTTCAAACATATTTCAGTTAATTTTTCACGTTATATCCAGGTTTGTATAAATCTGAATCTACCCATGCAACGTTAGGTATCATGACATTACTTGCAAACCCAAACATCTCCTCAAAAGTGCTGTCATAACAATTGAAAACTTCGCGACAGGACTGGATTCTATATTCTCAAACGTACTCTATCTAACAATGTTTAAAAAGTGCGAAAAAGGTAATTGAGAGATAATGCAAGAAACTTGAAAAGTTAACACGCAACAATATCCTTCCCTTTAAAACAGTTCCCGCTACACAAGGGCAACTCTCCAACTGGGCTTGGGCATGAATAATTATATCTGTCCATCGAGGGAAAATCCCACGCTATCACTCAAGTTAACTTATTTATACATAAAGCTCTCATTCATGGTAATAGCCCTCTCTTTATATTATTTCTATTATTCAATAATAGATCGTACTTTAAACGCACTTGCACTGCCGGGAAGGCAGAGATAAAAAACTTGATAACTGATAAACTTAAATTGAATTTGAATTTGAAATGTGTCGTATATTCTTTGAAATTTAAAAATATTTTTACAATTGTAAGTAATTTTGGTCAGAAAATGCAACGACTCACGTTCTTGTAGATTTCGCCTTTTGTACTGCAAAGGAGACAGACGGCCCAGAATGTTTCGGCAAAACAAATTACGAAATTAGTTATACCGTGTGATTTCTTTTTTCCTGTTACTCGTTTTTCAATTTTTTACTATATGAATTTTTTTCCCCGTTACTCGTTTTCCCATTACTCCGTTACACGTTACTGCGTTACTCGTTTTAGTAACACCCCTATTCTCTTTTCAAGTTTGTCCAAGGAAATATTAATCTAAAATAAAGCACAGTTCTTGAATAAAATCATTACCACGTCTGGATAAAAAAATTTACCGCAAAACATAGACTGAATATCAATAAATAATTTTCGACACAACCTGACTAGAAGTAGAACATGTTTTCCAAAGGCATTCCGAGCCTGGCGACTTTTGCTGTCTGTAAAATGTAATTGCTCACACACAATTGTTTTTATAAATCATAATAACTTAGCTTGAATCAGACAATTTATTACTAGGGATTCCTGTGGAAAGTAAAACGGTAGAAAGCACAAGCCACCCGAACTCAACTCCACGGTTTGGCCAGAACCTACATCAGCATGGTATAGTTTGTCAGCCACAAGCAAAGCAGTTATTTGAATTCGCCCTATGATACTGTTACCTTTTGCAAGTGATCTTGTATTCAACTTTTTCTTGGTTTTCTTAGCTTAACTACAAAATACCCCTTAACTGTCGGTAATTTATTCCTGCGCATTCGTCGTTCTTTAAAAATAAATGCGCGGTTAATTCAGGAACAATAGTTGCGGGGTATTCTGCGAGTCTTACTCCATGAAATCATAACTCCGAGACGAAGTCGAGGAAATATCAAAGGAAACAAAGCAAATGTTTCCCGAGGGAGCAGTCATTAAGTGTTTTGCAATGTTCACCGGTTGGTCAACAATTTCATGATGTTGTCCACGTGACCCCCATTTAGCCAATGAGAGCGTGCATTGAAAGAAACTACATCGCAGTAATCCTTCTTAAAATGATAAGCTACTCTCAAAGGAAAATATGTAAGCATACTGTAATCAGATAAATGTAATTATTTTCTCCAACACGAACACTTCCAGTGAAGCGAAACACGGAAAAGTTATAGAAATAATCTCCAGAAATAACACTCTGAATATATAACATAACGCACATCAGAGCACCTTTGCTGAGATTTTAAAACAAGTACGTCAATAAAAGAAAACGGAGTAACTAAATACCCCGCAACTATAAGCTCATACAAGTATTACTAAAAAAGAGAATATACTGAAGTGTAACTTAAATGTATCTTATAAAACTTGTATCTTATAGGAATATAACTTGAATGTAACAATAAATATTTGAAAATAGATCAACTCAGGTTATTGTAAGTATTCGGCACAATCCTATAAAAGTAAGCAACGCATAGATTCATAATAGAAATGTCTTTCATGCTGATCATATATAGAAATAAACTGTTTGGGTCTAAGAATTATTTCATAATAAATTTGATAGAAAGTTTTTTCTAAGATTTTCCAGGGTTTTATGTTTACAAAACATGCAATAATTTACAATTATTCACCGAAATGGAACTGAATAGTGGTGTATATTTACCGAGCGGCGAGGTAAATATCCACCACTTTCACTGACATTGAGGTGAATAACTGTTTTAGTATATGCCACACAAGCTAAATAACTAGCGGGCCAAAGAGTAACTTTATTTAAGACATATTGAAACCGAAACGAAACGGGAAGCCATTTTGTTTTTCTTCTGCTGCTTGGAGGTGAATAGTACTTGGCTAATCACCTCCGAACTAGCCAATCAGCATGCGCGAAAAGTACTAATCATTAATCTGTGTGGTATATACTAACTATGAGTAACTATGCTGAGATCGAGAGTACCCGTAGTTTAAAGCGGATGAAAGTATTCAACTTCCCCTGAACGGGAAACTAATCCAGGTTAACTTCCAGAAAAAATGCAATGTTTCGCGTAGTTAAGTTTATCACGGTTGTATGATTGGTTGTCGAGTAGATTAAGATCAGGATTTTTTTTGTATTCTGCTTCAATTTCGAAAACTTTTAAATCATTGATGAATAATCAGCAGATGTTGTATTGACTTAAAAAAAACTATAAGCGGTTTTGGGAAAAATTCAACAATGTGCAGGCAGACGCCACACAGAAAACTCAATACCATGACAAGCTCCACTTTGTTATAGAACGCTACAACCACAATTTAAGGTTTTGAATTTCAAAAGCTTTATGAGAATTAAGGTTCATTTTGAAAGACGTACTGGAAGAATATTATGGCTCATTAACTGTTTCGCCATCAAGAATTTCTAAAAATTTTAAAGCCCTGACCTATTAAAAATTCTTTGCCGGCTGGAGAGCCAAACATTTCCTGTTTTTAATTGACAAACCTTCCCAAGTTTTAAATTGACAACGAAATAATTTTTTCTTGAACAAAGAGAAGATTACAGTGTACCAGACACCATTACAGTAACTCAAGGGCTTTCTGGCCGATTTTTAAGTTTATTTACATATTTTTTCATTCGTTTCATGCTGCGTGTTAATGAGTAGATTGTAGGTAACGACACCACCAATATTTTGTGTATATAAAATCCATGCTGTGATTTGCGCTAATAGCAAGTGTAACTATAAAGGATGTGTCTTTGCACCTCAAAACACCGGGCACTGTTTTAAAAGACAAAATTGTTTATCATTTATTTTATCATTTGGACTCTATTCTACCTTATAACCAGTATACTGAATGAATAACCAGTTTACCGTAGTTTGAAACATGGGAGTTATTCTTTCTTCAAGACAAAGGGAGGGCGATGAAGAAGAACCTGATTTTATCAAACCCAAGTTTTATCGTGGACGCGAAGGGCCAAAGTTTCGGCTGATAAACTTCACCAAGGACTACGAGTATCGCGAATATCAAGCGTCTACATGGATCGCAGCGCGTGTAACAGGACAGCAGTACAGCAAAGCTGTCAAGATTGGACATTCTGCCCTATCAAAATATTTAAACGGAAAGAACGGACCAGAAAGAGAAATGAACGAAACTTGTCCATTAAGAACACAAGTAATTTGGAATCAGTACTTAGAAAACCCAGGCGAATTCATAGTTTCGCTTCATCTTCCCTGGGAAAACCAGGAAAATCCCCCGTCTCCTTTAAACAAGGACCTTTTTATCCAGGATCAACCGAAACATTTTGCTTATGTAGCCGCATTTGATGCAACGGCAAATGATTTATCTTGGAAGGAGAATGTGGCAAGCCTAGCTCACGTGCTTGATAGTAAAGGAATCAAATACAGTCATGAGTTCTATTACACGTGTCGGTTTGATCATCCGTTCCGGATTGGCAAAAAACACAACGAAGTGATCTTTCCAGCCTTTTGAAAAGTGAATGCAAATATTTGTTACCATTTTCTTCGGCATTCAAGTTTCACTGAATGGGAGATTAATAATACATTGACCTCAAAGTAATTATGATTATAGGAACTTTGAGATGTAAGGAAAACGTTAATTGTTTCTATACTGAAAAGAATATGGAACGAAGGAGTTATAGCCTCATTTTAAACAAGATTAAGATATCAAAAATATTATAAAAAAATTTGGATAATACTTGCGTTTTGATTGGTCAACAAGTGTGTTTTCATCGCCGCTATGAAGCACGAAAATGACGTGAACAATATGGTTGGCTGTTTTCAAGTTGTTAAAATTTACAGTTTCAGGAAAGAAATTAAACTACGGCACACGCCCTTCGTTTATCGTCTTTCTATTTGTTAAGACGGAAAATGATTATTTTATAAAAGAAATAAAACATGTTCTCCGTGCCTCCATAGCCTGGTGAAAACCTCCCGAACGTTCGCCTCGGTTTTCACCAGGCTATGAAGGCACGGAGAACATGTTTTATTTCTATTTTTGTTTCACCATTTGGTAGTTTTTATCAGCTACAAAGGTTGTTTCAACGATTTCCGGCTCCTTTTTCCAAGATATTTGTGAATATGTGGTGTCCGAGAAAGCAAGCCGGTAAAAACAGGGATTGATCGACATTTACATCCTGCATACATTTTACTGAATCATCTAATTATCGTAAATAATGTTCGTGACACTGCACGTTCCCAACTGTGACTTTAAGCCTCACGCTGCTCAGGAAGTTAACGGAATAGTCACTGCGTAAGGTTTGATTGCTAGACAGTTAAATTTACTCTTGTATAAATTTAAAGTAACTTAATCAAACTGTCAAAATTTCAGCAAATTCAGTACTACAACTATTTTCCAAAAAAAATGAGTGTTGATCATATGAGAAAAAACAGAAAAATTTAAATTTTAAAGTTTTCAACATTTTTAAAATTATAATGTATTGCTCTTATATAGTGGCGCACTAATTAAAATGGGCGGTCATGGTTGGCGCAGTTGGTAAGATTTCTGCCTTCCCACCGCAAGGTCCTTAGTTCGATCCCGGCTCTGCCGAGATTTGAATATATGTGAAACCTTTTTTTTTTCCGCCTAAGTTAACTCAGCTTTCCATCCTTCCCGGGTAGGTAAATGAATACCAGCGTCTACTGGGAGCTAACCTGCGACGGATTAGTGTCCCATCCAGGGGGAGTCAAAGACTCTCATCCGCTTAACACTACAGAAACCGGAGATAAGCGCCGGCTCCATGGGCCATCTGGCTTGTAAAGGCTTTAGCTTTAGCTTTAAAGAAGTTAGTTTTGTTTAAAGTCCCTATATCGTAGACTATTGCAAACTCCGCTTTCTGATTGGCTACGCTGACTAGGGGAGTCCTCGAGTAATGAAATTCGCCGGGTCTGAAAACGTACGCCGTATCGCGTTTCGTGGAACTTCAAAACCGTTTTTAGATAATTTGCTGGATAATTCCATACCAGAAAATATCAAAAGGGCAACAAAGTACTGGGTGAAGGTCACTAGTTAAGTGATATTAAAATAATTAGATCCTTTACCTTCAAGGTTCACAGGTAAAATAGCCCATTCGATCTCGCCTTATAGGATATTGACCCGTAGCCCTTTGGGACTACGGGTCGAATTGTTAAGAGTTAAATACTTTCTGGTTAACTGTTTTAGTGTAGTGAAACGTCAGGGCTTACTCCTGACTTAGTAAGATGTTTCAATGTATTTTGATGTAATGAAAACGTCAGGGCTTGCTCCTGACCTGTTTAGCTCTATCAGTATACTGAAACATCAGCGCTTACCACTGACCTGTTTAGCTTTCTACAATTTAAAATTAACAACCAGACAATATTGCTGTTTTTGCCTTATTAGGTCAGGTTAATACATAAGGTTGATACATATCTGCACCGATATAATCAAGTAAAACATGTTATAATGCTCATGTGTAACACATGCACTAACTTATTTTAATAGCAATAGAGTTCTGGTTGCCTGGCTAGTCTAGCCCCTATGGTAATTCCAGCCAACCAGCATCTAACAAATCATAAGTGAAATCTAGTCCTTGTAAAAATCAGATATATTATTTGAAGGTGAATTAACGTTGTGTTGTTGTTGTTGTTGTGCGATGTGGAGAATGAATAAACATTCTGAACATGCTCTCTCGTGATAACTTGGAGGCATCGTTAAGATCCAACAACCTCCATAAGCATTACCCCGTACGATGGACCGAGTTTTACCGTCCGTGGACAGCTCTGTTGAAGTTTCCGGCAGTGAAATATTTCTTTTTATTACATAGATATGAGTGTTTTAATGTAAAATACGCCTCTCGTAGATTTCATATGAAACTACATCCGGGATACGAGTGACATATTTTCCATTTCCTCACCAGTGAAGATATCGTTGACGTCATTCCTTTGTTTTTCCCGCAAAATAAAGACACTTTTGAACTTCACTTTTCGTCTAGTTTTGTTTTATTTTCGAAACACTCATATCTATGTAATAAAAATAAAATTACACGTTGGTTTGAACATTTGAACTTTATCTTCTTGTGTAAAATAAGAATTCGCTGCGCTCACTCGTGAAATATTTTTTCCACTCGAAGATAAACTTCATATGTTCGCGCCACCGTGTAATATATTTCCTCTATTTATTAGGTGCTCACAGACGAACAGGCAGTACTGCGGTCCAGAAAACATACCGACTGAAACAGCTCTTTAAACACGAGGCGTTTAACAATCGTCAGTTGAGAAATGACGTAGCCCTGTTGCAGTTGGAGAGACCAATTCAAGCAAGTAGCAAGGTCAACACTGTTTGTCTCCCAGGCTCTGGAAGCAGGGCTCCTGCAGGCACACGATGCTACATCACAGGTTTGCAAACATGGAAAAGCCATTCTTTTTCTGTTGACCTCTTTTGAACAAACAAGAAAGCATTTAAAAAAGCAATTAGTATTAACAACCTTTACATATTCCTTTAGCTTACATAAAGGGAAGTTGATAGAGATTCGGGTATTTGCTTAAGATGAATCATGCTTGGGCTTTAGCAGGTTAGCAAATGTTGTGAAGAGTTTTCTGTGTAAGCACTTAAACAGTTTAGCAAGCAATAGGGATTAATGTAGCACATAAACAACGTTTTAAGACTCTAATAGCAGGATTGTACATCATTAAAAAATGATTATTTTGCACTGTTTGAACAGGCTGGGGACGTACAAGGGGCGGTGGTAATGCTGCCGATACTCTACAACAAGCAATGCTTCCTGTCGCTGAACATTCCGCGTGCTCACGTGTGAACGGTCGATTGGTTCCAGTTGATGAGCGATCAATGATTTGTGCTGGAGGACAAGGAAAGGTAATTGCAAATGTAAAGATACCAATACCAGCACCAAAAACGACACCACCATCACTGATAACAGATAACTTTTTTTATTGAGAACAAAATTATTAAGAACAGGAGGGCTCAAGTCGCCTGAAAAACAGCATGACTTCAAGAAGGACAAAAAATTTTATTTATTAAAATTCCATTTAATTCAAGTCCTAATCGCATAATCTGAAGAGTATGCACTGTAGGAACCAGGCCACTCTCATATCATAGCGTAATCAAGCATCAGCTTAAGTGTGATCAGCCAACGATTGAAATCAAAGCTTGCAAACCCCTTAAAAGTTAAGACGTTGTAAATTAGTGCGAAATATGTTCAATGCTGGTAGAAAATTGGAAGTCCTTGACGCGTTTGGTGTTTGGGCAACAGGTATCATAAAAAAAATATCAATGAACCTTTGAAAGTATCTTGTTGCTGCTTGTGCCCCAATGTATGCTTCTGGTTGCCTTACTAACATGACCAAATTTACGAGTAAACCCGGCTTGAGTGGGATGGTCAGGATTCCACTTTTTGTCTGTGACGATGTCATCCTAAGAACAAATTAAGGACAATCTGAAGCTGAAATGAAAATGTTATAAACTTTATTTTTACAAAAAAGATACTGTCTGCCTCAAATCATAAAAAAAAGCAAGCAAGAATAAGTAAAGACGTTCAGTATAGTTGATTTTCACTAATGTATCATTACGTGGCAGTTAATAACAAAATATAAACGTTTATCAGAAAAATTGGTATATACGCCCCGAGCGGGAATCGAACCCACGTCTCCCTGTATTCTAGTCTGGAGTGCTAACCACTACATCATCAGGAACCACCACGCTGGCAGTGTAACAAATTCACGATTAGTTAAGTTGGTTAACTCGTGAAGATTCTTGGACCCAATTTTTCTGAAATGAAAATGCGGCCTCATACTACTGGAGTGTGTTTCGACCTTGACATAAGGCTCAGATCCACTGAATATTACCAAATGTGAAGCATATGTGAAACAACAACAAGCAGCTTGGCCCAAACCTATATACAAATATATATCAATGTATGTCGTTCAGTAGTGTTAAAGAATAAATATTTAACCGAAAAATTGGTATATATGCCCTGAGCGGGAATCGAACCCACGTGTCCTTGTATTCTAGTCTGGAGTGCTAACCACTACATCATCAGGGACTAGCACGCTGGCAGTGTAACAGTTTCACGATTAGTTAAGTTGATTAGGTTGCAAAAACAAAAGGAAAAAAAAAGGACAGGGATGAGTGAGAAAGAAATGTGTTAAAAAGACAAAAAGATTCCAAGACAGCAGAAGGTTAAGGCACTCTTAATCCCCACGGGATAAACAAACACTTCACTTTCTGTTAACCTTCTGCTGTCCCGGAACCTTTTTGTCTTTTTAACACATCTCTTTCTCACTCATCCCTGTCCTTTTATTTCCTTTTGTTTTTCACATACCTATCTCATTGCGTTATTCTGCTTTACATTGCTATATAAACACCTTTTTATTTATGATCCATGCATTCACTCCCACGAAGGACTACAGTCCAAAACGGCAGTTTTTTTAATATTCTTTCTCTATTCACTACGGTGTAAAATTTAAATATTTAACTACTTGTAAAACTGTTCCTATAGAAACACCGATGCAGCATTCCATTTATACCAATAAAAATTACTAGTATTAACACCAGCATCAGTGATAACATAAACGCGAATACCAATACGATATGTCTATACCGATATCAACAACAGTTTCAATACCAGCACCGCAAAAATATCAATAGAAAAATGCCAGCATTAACACCAGTACCAGCATAACCAGTAAAATACCAACATTAACACTAATTCCAGCACCGTTACCAGCACCGAAACCGTCACCAGTACATCATGACTACCAACACCATTACCTCTAGCAGTTGCAATTCAAATTCCAGTTCCAAAAATACAACTAAACATCAATACTAACACTAACCTAAACAATAATACAACACTTTTTATGGAGTTGTATTCCAAATCAATAAAAATGTCTTTAATCGAAGGGAGGTTGCCAGGGAGACAGCGGTGGACCGTTTGTGTGCAACGAGGGAGGGCGTTGGGTCCTTAGGGGTGCAGTAAGCTGGGGTCATCAAAATTGTCGCACAGATCACTACACTGTGTTTGCTCGAATCAGCAGCTTCATTGGATGGATCAAGAGTAAAAGTGGGAGTGGGGGAGGTGAGTTTTTTAAATTAAAGTCAACTTTTGCATGCATCCTTAGAATTAAAGAGTAATTAAGAACTCGTAAATTATTTTTCTTTTTTGGCCATCTCAACTTCATTAAAAACATGACACAAACGGCGAGTAAAAAAACATCATGGAACAAGGCATGTTGTTGATTTTCAAATGTATTTCCAACTTAACGTTTCGTATGTTACGACATACATCTTCAGAAGTGACCGTTAGACTAAGTTACAACAAATTTAAAAACAGGATGCGGAACACTGGTAACTAATAAATAATTTTTAAGTAACTAATTAATAAAGAGAAAGATTTTCACTGCCAATATTTACATTCATGTTAGGCTTTAAATCTCGGATCCATAACGTTTCTTTAATTTTACAATGTAGGTCAGAACAACCAGAAGCTAAAATTTGGAAGTGATCCCACTTAATACGATGACCTGTCGAACTAATATGATTAGCGAT
>JAOBBB020115475.1:0-13063 GCA_025331005.2 Zoanthus gigantus
GGCACTTTCTCTGTCTGAGAAGATGGAAAACGATTGTCAGAAAAAAAGAAAACTAGAAACAGAGCTGAAAATGCTGGAAGAAAAGGAAAAAAAATCGGTGAAAACCAAGAGGTACAACATGAAGAAGAAAATAGTTGTGGATTATAGCACCTCTCACAAATCTGAAATTTCATTAGCATCAAGTGCTGCCCCAAGTCAGGGATCATCAGTAAAAAATACAAAAAGGAAGATCACTCAGTTCTTTGCGAAGGGACAAGATGACAACATAACAGAAGCAGGAGTGCCAGCAGTGAAAGATGATGCTGCAAGACCAGCCAGACAAGAGAAAAAGCCAAAGAAGGGACATTGTTGACAGATACAGCTATTAAAGATATGGAGGCATCGCCAGTAAACGTGGATGAAGAGGAGCCTTTTTTATGCAAAACAGTGCTCTGAAGCGGTCTTTTTGTGCCAGTGAGGAGGGTCTAGAACACATTGTGCAGGGAAACGTTGAAGTTATAGTACCTAACAGTGTTGTGTATAATCGTTACGTTGCTTCAAAAGGTTCCTGTTTAAGTGACATAACCAAGTGTAAAGTGGCAGATGGTATTTATGTTTCTATGATAGAAGATATTACTTTGGAAGAATTTGTTGACGTTAGACAGTTATATTGTGAAAACAAACACAATAAACCTTGTTGTTTTGATTGCAAAAACCTTGCTGCTGCCAGAAAAATTTTTAATAGTGTTGTTGTTGATTTAAAGACATTGTTTTTGGAACATTTTACCACAGTCATATACAAAAGTGACAAAGCCGTCAGACGAATAATGCAGTTGCCAGTTGCAGTAATAAGATTGTGTTTGGAGGGTCGTGGTTCTCAGAAACTTTATGTAACATCAAAGACAAGAGGTGTAAACTATTCTCTCTTTCCTAGGTTAATTGAAAAACTTGTTATTTCACGCAGGAAGCAAGTTACAAGCCGCAGTAAAAAAATGCTGAAGGGTTTGTGCCATTTGGCAAGCACAGAAAGTGACAGCTTTGATTAAGTATGCTGCTTGTCGTTCTCGTGAGTTAAGCATCAAACAGTCACAGAAAATGTATAGTGTTTCAGATTTCAAAAAATTGACAGAAAGAGTTGAATCTTTTCTGCAGCAACCTGAAATGATTCGAAGTGAAGTTATGTCATTGGCACAGATAGAAGTGGCCGTCTTGCAGTCTTTTGAGATAGATATGGGTAAGAGTAATTCATCCTCGGACAGTTCTTCAGATTCAGAACCAGAAGAACAGCTTGAATTAAACTGGGGAAGTGATGGAGTCTAGTAGTACCGATGAGAAACAAGTTAGTGAGTGTTCAGAAAGCTTGAGATTTGAATTGGAGAGAAACTGTTGATGACACTGATGATTCTGTGCATATCGATTCAGAAAGTGACAATCATAAGGAGTGGGTAAATGTTTCAGATGTTCTCTCAGAAGAGGGCAAATTATTGATTAAAAAGCAGCGTAAAATTTTGAAGCATAAAGTAGCAAGACGCATAGCCAAAGAAATAACAATGTCTTGTCTGTTGAAGAGAAAACTTCCATGAAAAGTAACTAGCATCATTACTAGATTTCCAAACATTGGAAAAGAATTGGAAGAATATGTAAAGGAAAGGAAGGTTGGAGCAGATCAGTGGCGGAGAACAGGAGTGCTAACATTTTCTTCTGGAAAAGTGGGCAAAGGTCCAAAAGTTACGTACAGAAGGATTCAAAAGTATCTAGAAGGGAAGTATAAGACCAAAATTAGCTATGGTACAACCGTGAAGCTGTGTGTTGCACGTAACAGGAAGAGGATATTCGCTAAGCGATACAAGGGAATGGCAAAAGTAACATGCCGCCGAGCTTGAAAAGGATTCACAGTTAAACTCAATCCTAATGCCCACTATTGTACTGCCATGTACAGAAATTTAGATTATGTTCAATTGCAAGATGGAAGAGATAAACTTACTCTGAACCGTGATGACCAAGCAGGATTTAGGCTTGATACAACATACACACACCGAGGGCATAGGTCCATTTCTGTGCATGGGGAGCAAAAAGTAACATGCCACACCGATTATCTTAATAATAAGTACTCGAGTATTCTTAAAACTACTTCATATGTGTTCCGAAAATCAGAAACAACAAGCGAAAAGTGTCTTGGAGTTGTCAAAGCTCATGAAGTATTCCCCAAAACCCTTCACAGCATACAGAAGATTTCAAAATGGTTGAGAAGCTGGAAGAAATGAAACCATGGGTCCTCAACAAACCCATAGATTGTATTAGAGTAGACGGATCATCAGATGAAGGCCCTGCACATCTTGAGGTACCATTCCTCTGGACTGAACTTCATCTACAGAGAAGCAAGGTGTGTGCTGTTGTGACAACATGACACAGTGGGGGATCCTATCTGAACAAAGTAGAGTTAATGAATGGTTATTTGGCAATCGCACAAAGTAACCTTTATATACCATCAACATTGAGTGGTTCAAACTTTAATGCCCAAGGACTTGACTCTTCAAAACTAGCACACAACTTGGATCTTGCAACAGATGTTTACATAGACCGTGTTAACGATGCTCCATGTGGTGACTGCACCATTTCTTTAGTTAAAGGAGCTAGAAGTGATGATGAAACCTCACTTAATAAACGAAGGGCTGATCTTCTGTGTTTTCTTAATGGAAAGAAACAAGACAGAGCCAAGTTAAAGAAGTCAAAGGAAAAACAACGTAAGTGACTTTGTATGAAAATAAAATGCTAAATTCTCCCAAGAATTATGAAGAGAAAATAGGAATTGTTTTAATAAATAAATGTAGGGAGAAATGAGAAGTTGATCAAATTTCACTTATGTCATTTTGTGTAGTTCAAAAACAACGTGATTTTGTATGGAAAACTAAATTCTCACAAAAGTTATGAATAGATAATAGGGATTATATAGTGAGAGTTGAGAACTTCATCAAAAGTCACTTATGCCGTTTTTGCACAAGACACTTCAATTACTTTTAGGAATCTATTGTTAACTACAGTACAACTAAACCAAAATGAAGGGTCACTTAACTAATAAAATTATATAGATATACTCTTCAAGAAAAACCAAATGAATGCTCGTTCAAAGTTAAGATAAATAGCACCAATCATTCTACCTTCAGACAAAAGGGATTGGCCACTTTGTTGGGTTTTATCAACTAGCTGAACCAAAAGTTAGAATGAGTAATTTAATTAGTTCTAAGTGAACTCTTCATAACAACAAAATGAATGGCTACTTTGTTGGGTTCAACTGGTTCAAACATTTGATACAATAAACATAAATCATTTCTACTCTTCAAGACAAACATTAGTGACCAGTCACTTTGGAGGATTTTATCCATTAATTACTTTCAATGGCTCAAAAGGTAGTATGACAATAAGCATTTCTACTATTCAGAACAAACAACCAGATAAAACTTAGAGTTTTACCAAATACTGTAGTTAAAAAAATTAACATATTAAGTTACATTAATTTTTACTTTAATTTAAAAACAAAACAATATGGAAAGCAAATGGTTTCTTGAATGAATAATTCTGTAAACTACAGTGGAACCTGGATTATGCGATGCTGTATTAAGCATAAAGTCACCCTTTGATTAAGCAACATGTGGCAAAATCCTGAAAACTTCATAATATAAACACTGTTAAAAGTTATTTTTATTGAACAGTTACTTTTATTAAATGGATTCAGTCACCTTTTCTACAGTCTGAAACTTATGTTTTCATAATTTATTATTTGGAACTGTAATTAAATGGTCATTGAAAAGTAACTACAGCAAAGATAAAACAATAGAATTTTAGGTAATTATTACATTTTATTTTAAAGTGTCTATATGAGGCCATAAAAATTTTTTCGGTTCTGGTTTTTCTAGAATGCTTAGAAGAGTATTCTAAAAGAATTTTCAATTCCTTCATATTTTCGCCACAAAATCGTGCTTTAAAGTACCCACCTTGGCGACGCCTAATAAAGATGATCACGAGTTGCTAAGTCTGGGTCCAGAACAGGCCATGACATCACTTCAGGAATCATTGACTCTTCATTTCAGTGTTTCATTGTTTTTCCATACAAAATCAATCATTTTTTGGCATAAATAATCTGAAAAATGATTGTCTGAGTTTATATGGAAATACAAAGAAACATTAATAAAAATAAACTGGCGGGGAGAGTATTATCTAGACGATTCCTGAAGTGATGTCACAGCCTGTTCTGGACCCAGACTTAGCAACTCACGGTCATCTTTGTTGGGTGTGGCCGTCACGGGAACTTTAAAGCTCAATTTTTGTGGTGAAATGTAACAGAATCAAAAATTTTGTTTAAAATCCTCTTCTATGCATTCTAGAGATACAAAAAACTGAAAAAAAAAAACATTTTGGCCATATAAACACGTTAAGATGAAACAATAAATATAATGATATAAAGACAAGGAGAAACTCGGAAAAAATCCAAGCCCCAGATGGGATTTGAACCGTGCGATGTGGTTCCAGTCTAGACCCAAAAAATTGACCCATGATCATCATAAGAGTTCCAGTAGCTCAGATGTTAGAGCATCCTCCTAGAACACAGAATATCATGGGTCCAAATCCCATCTGGGGCTCGGATTTTCTCCAAATTACATTTTAGTTCAAAATTGTCTCAATGTCTTAGTTTTTATCTTATTACCCAAACTATCTAATCACTGAAAATCCCAACAAAATTTTTGGCATAGCAATCTTCTACAAGACCTGTGTAAATTGGCCAACCTGTATTAAGCAGTCAACCTGTTAATAAGTGGTCACTTAATTGCTATATCCCTGAAGATGACTGCTAATACAGGTTCCACTGCACTTCAAAAGTTATGGACATCTTTGAATATTTGTTCAGTTGAGTTTCCCAAACTCATTAATAATTCATCAAGTTAAAACAAAGGAAATCATAACCATGACCATGGTATGGAAATGTGATCTTAATTAGCATATATTTTTACAATTTTATTTCAGACTCTTTGTTTACTCCTTAGTTTTAGTTTCAACTGAGAAGATATATCAAGCTCTCAAGACAGTGGTACATCACATTTCCAAACACCTCAACTTTCATCAAAAATACTCCACTGTGTGTCGTATTTTCAACTCTCTTCCCAGTGTTTGGAAATAATTTATGATGAAACACTGCCTCTCGTGTTTGATATAATTATACTTGAAAAATATCAAGAGGGAAATGGGACAATGTACCTCCTTGCATAGGTTCCTAAAGCCCTTTCTTCCCATGCTGTGTTTCCACCACCAAAATTCGCTTTAGCAGTTTTTTCTAAACCCTAAAAGAGTAATAACACAAAAAAGTACACTGAAGTTAAAGTGAGCAATTTGGTTGCTTGTATTGTACAAAGTCATGGTTTTTAACAGTTATACCCAATCAATATCAATCAATCCAACTTTGATCCGGGTTTATCCCCGTAAATGGAGGTGGCTGGATTTACCCAACTTTGGCAGCAATCTCTCCAACTCCCACTCTCCATCTCACCCAATTCATAGCATCCTTTTTCTCCAAACCAACACTCTTGCTCTCCTTCTCCACTTGCGTCTTCTAAATCTTCTTTGCTTGTCCTTGCTTCCTCTTGCCCTTCACTTCAAACTCCAATGCCTTTCTCAAAACATGCCCATCATCCCTCCTCAACACATGCCCGTACCATCTCACTCTAATAACCGTTGCCATCTGAACCACTGTTTCCTTCAATCCTAACATCTCCCTTAGGTCCTCTGTCCTCTTTTTCTCCATCAGTTTTGTACCACATATTGCTCTCACCATTGCTCTCTCGGTCCTTCTCAAAATTGCCATCTCATTTTTCCTCAAACACAATGTCTCACTTCCATATAACATCCCCGATCTAACACAACTCCAATAAACCATTCCTTTCATCCTAAGCAAGAACCTTTTTGAGTTCAGCAACTCTCCACATTCCTTTAACTTCACCCACCCAATTCTTGCTCTTGCTGTCACAGCTGCCTCACAACCACCACTTGCATTCACCGTATCCCCCAAATAACAGAAACCTCTAACCGTTACCATCTCTTCACACAACTTCTCCACCGGTTTTACAAATTCATCAACTTGCTTCTTGCATCTTCCACACACAAAGTCTCTCTCCACTCGTCCACTTTTACCATATGCCACAATCTCCTCTCTAGCACCTTTTCTACAATCTTCATTGCATGCTCTAGCAACTTCACTCCCCTATACATCCCACAATTCATTGCATCCCATTTCCCCTTAAAAATCGGTACCACAACACTCAGGACCCACTCATCCGGCATTCCTTGTCCATCCAACACACCCTGACACAGCTCCACCATCACACCAATCCCAATCTCCCCACTTGCCTCTATCATTTCAACAGTTACTTTTGAGCATCCAGCAGCCTTTCTTGCTTTCATGTCCCTTATTACCTTTACCACTTCTTCCCGACGAACCCTCTCAACTGGCCCTTCCACCAATTCCATGCTCTATGCACTATGCTCTTCAAATTCTTAATAGTGTTCATAACAAAGTTATAAACTCAGATAACAAGCTTTAAGGAAAGTTTTCTTGATTGATAGGATTTGTTAGGATCAATTTGATGAGATGCATTTGGCACAGTGAAGAGCACTTGGGATAGACTTTCTTTTCCAATTTTTTGTTTGTTTTGATTTCCAGTGTACAGGGAGTTTGCCAGGTTTGTTGTAGATGTATTGGAGAAAGAGTTGGAGTTTTGTGTGATGGCTGTGTTGAGGGAGTGGTCAGGATTCTCTTCAACAGCGAATGTAATATTCGGGTGATAAGAGTTCAGGAAGTTAAGTAAGACGTTGGTTGAGTTGGTCAAGCATTTAGACAATCTGGTCAAATTTAACAGTCAAGATATTTTGAAAGTATAGAGTTAAATGTTAAAAAATGAAATTGTTTTGACATTTGCTTGTTTATGTTTTCTCCATGCACAGACGATGCACACAACCGACTTGTTGGAGCAGTGTCTGTAATAATAATAATAATAACAATAATAACAACTTTATTTAAAGAGGATGGCACATAATAGTACATGGTACTAATAAAGCCATTTATATATGCTATAAAAATACTAAAATACTAAAATACTAAAACTACTTCTGTATAAAAACGAATTTAAGGATTAAAATGTGATAAAACTAATTGTTCATTGAAATATTTTCGGCGCAATGCATTCTTCAAACATTTTAGATTCGCTTCTTTCTTTATATTTACAGGTAAGCTGTTCCATTCCTGTATAGCAGTTACAGTAAAGGATTTTCCAGCTTCAGTTTTCCTTTTATATCTTGGAGTTAAAAAATTTAGACGTTTGCTTTTAAGAAATAAATAATTACTCTTTCGAAAGGAAACGGCATTCTGTTTTTTTAAATCACATTTAGTACTCAGATTTCGCAGCTATAAAGGTGATTTCATGACATTACATTTTTAAAAACGTGACGAACCATTATCACCAAAGACTTTATAAATGATGATGTTACCGACAAATGGGCATTTGTATAAAAACTTTCTTTTTTTTGCATTTTCAAGAGAAAAATGAGGGTTAGTTGGAACCATGCCCCAACACTTTAATATGGTTTGGCCTAATGTGTTTTTGTAAAACAGTAACTTTAGTCTAACAATGATAAAATATATATACGAACCTTAGCTGAAAAGAAATCTGAAATCACAACTTTGCTTGATCTTTTTGTAACTAAATATATGTCACTGAAGAGTTTATACATTTTCCTGTTGAGCAAACAAAATATTATGCCAAAATTAATCTTTATTACAATATGTTTTTAGCTCTTTTGTACTGGTTATTATGATTATAATCAAGTATTACAGCTTTAGTTAGTACTATTATGAAGATCACAAACTATTATCATGGTGCATACTAAATATGGCAATTGAAGAAGTACTGCCTTTACTCTAATTTTGGCACTTCTCCAATTTAAGTGCTACTTTTGAAAAGAATTTGTATTTATATTCCAGTAGAAGCACCAGAATGAAAAAAAGTTATTTTCTTGTGGTGCTTAATATTGGAGTATTAGATAAAGCACTCATTCTGACTTCTTCTCTTCTTAAAAAGAATTTGTATGTATCGGGAAACGGCATGTTTGAAGTGACAGGCAAACATTTTAGGTAGATCTTTGTTTGCTGAAAGTCGTAACTTGAAGCGCAAATAATTGCCTTGAAAGTATTTGCATTTTTTGTCACATATGACATTTATGTGTCTGAGCACTTTTTAAATGGTTTCTTAAGTTCTTGAAACAAGTAAACATCTCCATGTAAAGTTCAGCCAATTTGCTTAGCTAAACGCAATGTGACAAAGATTAACTTTGGTATTTTTGGCAGTGTTTCACACCTGTAATGAAATTAAAAAAAACTTTTTAGTGAAAACAAAAACTATTGCCTCATTGCTGAGATTTTGGTATACTATTTCGTCTTCTTGGACTGCTACAGTACGTATCCAAACTCTTTGCTTTCCCACAGTTCCAGGACGAAGTTTTGAAACAAACTAAGAAACGCTGCATACTTGTCACATGATTTTTTTACATTTTTATTTTTTTCAATTCAATTTTTATTTCGATTTCGTAAATATTTACATGATTGAGATACGCCACTGGCCTGCAAGTAGTACACAACTAATCGAGGTAGGTCAGTGGTTACAGTTGATATACGTTTCTAGCTAAAATAGTGAAATACAAGGCATATTAATCATACTAAATTATTTGTAGATAGAATTTAACAGTTTTTACATTTAAGGATTTAAACAGCTGATAATTTTGTAAACGATATGATACAGAGAAAGAAAATATGCAGTCTAAGACTGCATGTGGCTACTGCTGTCAAAAGAAGCATCAGAAAAAAGTGCATAACATGATTGAAGAATTAATGAAAGGTTATATCTTCCAATGCATTTGTATAATTAAATGCTTTGTGGTGGAGTGTGAAGCAACATTACGGAAGTGCAAACAGCGGAAATGACATTGAAATCAAAGGATAAATTCTCGGATGTGTTGCATAATTGACAGGAAATGGAATAGGGCAGATAAATAAGTAAGTGACAGTTTACTGCTTAGCGAGAGGAAAAGTTTCTTTTTTGGGTTTTGGTATGTGAACATCGTATATGAAAATCTGTAATCGGTACTTGAGTTGGAAGTTGTAAGGTCTTTGAAAAGCAACTTTAAAGATAGTCTGCTCAACAGGCGCTAGAAGTAGTGTAACTGATGGAAAACGGTGCAGAGCTTGAGCATTTCGGTGCGCGAAGCGCGTCGGAAATCCGGTCATGTGAGCGAGCGGATTTCGAGCCAACTGAGCAGATTGTCAAATGTATTCCCGAATCACACTCTATTTATCAATGGTAACTTATTAAGTGTGCGAGGTTACCACTTAACCCTTTACTGCCTAAGCTATAAATCTGAATTCTCCCAAGTGATTTCAATATATTTCTTCTTATATCAGAGTGGAGTTTTTGATGTTAAATCGTCACAAGTGTGTACATCAAATCAGATCCCAAAATCTTGTAATATCTATGGTTGCCGATGTACTGATATGTTAAGAAGAAGTTATATGTTGGTAACCCAATAATATGTTGTAAACTGAATTCATTACATTGATTCAGAAACAAATTACCAATAAGGGATCTGCACTAAAACTTCTAGTCATGTGACCTTAAATAACACTTCGAACAGTGGTAAATAACCTGAGTTAGAAGATAGAGTGGTTTTCATAAGCCCTTGAAATTCATTTCAGAGCAATTTACATTTTTGTTGTTTTGTCTTTTCTGAGAAGAACAGATCTACTATAATTAATAATTATTACCTTCTTATTGAAGTCATATAAAAAAAGACATAAAATAGATATAATACTAACACACTTTAGTACACTCTAATTCCATTGCTTTCTGTTGTGTCTATTTGACTATATCAAACCTTGACAGTTTCAGATTTTGTTTCATGGGTTTAATGACCTCACTCTTCTACACTTTATTGCAAGGGTTTTTTGACCACCACTCTATCTAGACTTCCTAGTCATTGAAACTGATTATAGTATTGTACGATTCCTTAAGAGTAGCGTTTTTTATGGAAATCAATGGTTGATAAGGAGATCTTAAAAAAATTAATAACAAAAACTCAACAACAGTGGAGGATTTGCAGGGTATCAAAATGGTTAGAACTTATATGAAATTACAATGTAGCCTTGCACTGAAACAAGAACCATTGAAAACTCCTGTCCGGATCCCCACTGAATTGATTAATAACTTTCAACAATGCAGACACACCACTGCTGCTGTAATAGAAACTGTCAAACTGGGATTGAAATATTTGGCAAACTCAGATAAGCAGTTTTGAAGAAAGTAACTTGGTACTAAACGATTAATGCAATATTGCAACTAATTAGAAACCACAAATTATATTAATTAGTTGTAATTTTTCAGGTTTTTAGTTATTGTGTCTTGCAAGGAATTTTTGGAGTTTTGAAAGAAAAATTATGTTGCAACTCATTGATAAAATAGAATAATAAATGTAGAATAAATATGACAAACAAATAAATTATAAGCAGTAATATGTTTCAATTCCCTCTCAACTTAACTGGGACATCAAATGAACATGGCAGAATGAACAAATAAATCCCTTCAAATGGTACTATACTCCACTTTAAGTAATAATGGCAGTTTATAACAAGAATTGCGAGATGATTCTTGTTGAATCATCTACAATCATTTTTTTCAAACCTGCCTTTAAAAGCAACTTATTTAATTCATCAATAGACATATCATTTACATCTGTTAAAATACCGATAGTGTTTAAGAAACTTTGCATGGCATCATTGAAGGATGTGTAGTTTATCATTTTTCCTTTGGTGGTCTTAATGACCAGTTGACAAACAAGCTTAGTATTAATAATAGATGTTAAAGTTGCTACATTGCAGTTTTTACAAGTAATAGTCTCATCTTCTGTTACATTATCAATCAAGCTGTTACAAACAATACAAGATGGATTTTTCTTGATAACAACAGCCAAGATATGGCCTTCAATTAAATTCTCTTGAAGTTTATCAGAAGTGAGATCAACATCTTGCAAATTTTCAATTTCTTCCACTTGGGTTGACTCATTAGTATTGAGGAACTTTGTATCTTGGTAAACTCTTATCTTCACATTTTTGAAAATGTAGCTCTTACCTACATGGACTTCATCAATAGTATTCTCCCAAAATACAAGTTTCATTGTGTCTCTGCAACAAGTGTATCTACCTTTGTTAGGTTTTTACCTTGATGGAGAATCACTTGCCTCTCCTCAACTTTGCTCATCACTTTAACCTTGATGTCAATTGCTTTATGCTGATCAGAAGACAGTGCTTCTTGTAGTGTGTGCAGGGAAGAGCTAACTGCTGGATTGAATTCAAATTCCTTTGATGCGAGCACTATTTTTGCAGATTTTGGTATCTTGTACTGTTCCAATTCATCACTGTTGAAGCTTTTTGGAGCCATTCTTTTCAGTCCATGAAGTTTAACAGGAGACTTGCTTTGAAATGCTTCTTGCATCTGCCCTCTCTTTTTAGGTTCATAGCAAACAGCACAAACTTTGGTTTGATTGTCCATTTGAATGAGACAATCAAAGTAATTTGAGCGATCCTTCTTTGCTGTTTTTATTGGGCTTAAAGAATGGACGTAACCCTTCAGTGTGCAATCTAAAGTGAAATAAAGGTCAGTTAATATTTAATAATTATTTTCCAAGATCACATGCCTTTTGATCTGATTGAAATGTTTGAAATGAACCAAGCAATACATGTATACTATCCAATGACAAATAACTTCAAAAAAATCAATACATGGATACTCTTGTTTGTCATTACTTTTACCTTCATCATTGTCCTGATTCTTTGAAGAATTACTAAAAAAATGAAAAAGGAAGAAAATTGTTAATTATGAACAATCTCTTTTATTATCACTAGATGATCAAGATTGATTACTCATGCTACTGAAATTTAGAAACAAAATAAATGGTTAAATTTTACATCAGGACTGTTAAGCTGGGTCTACACGAGCAACTTTTATGTGACATTTTTCATGTGACAATTTTTATTTGCTCATGTGGACAAGGAAAAATGACCAATTTTTATGTGACAAATACATTTGATGAAAAGCTGGTGTGTTAGCTTTTATGTGACAAATAAAAATTGTTAAATACTAAAATTGTTCGTGTAGATGATTCGTCACATAAAATGTGACAAATGTTTACGACATTAATTCCCAGTCCACCAATGCACACTGCACGCGATAAAAATAAAACTAAACTTTGAAATTTTGGTCAAGATATATTTGCTGAACCATCTACACGATAAATGCATTTGTTAAATATAAAAGTTGTCATATAAAAATTGCTCGTGTAGACCAGCCTTTACTGATTGCCTGCATACTACAAATATGACAACAGTTGCTTTTAGTTGACTGTATGAATATGCAGGTGATACAAACATGACCAAACAATTAATTACTTGATATTTCAGACACGACACAAAGTCACAGTCTTCAGTGCCAGTGACCTTATTTTTTTGGATCAAGATATTCTACGTCATTAGAATGTAAAATGACATTGAGGGCAAATTTAATGATCAGTTACAGATTGTAAATGGGACAAAAATGAATTAATTATCAAAAATTGCAGTTATTAATTTGACAACATACAAGTTCCAAATAAATACAAAACTTTCCAAAGGTTTTATGCATGTCATATTTCTGGTTTATATAACACGTTACTATACTAAATGGATTTTTCTACAAGCAGACTTGGGCTGATTTCTTATCAGGTGAGAACTTCAATGGCCTGATATAACAGCTGCTTCAGCCTTCTCAAAATGTTTCTGAGCAGCAGGTTACACTAAAGTTGGAGGCGGTTTGGTTGCTGAAGGCAACCTTTCGAGCACCCGTAGGGCAGGAGCATCTAGGGGGATCCGGGAAATTTTTGAGATTAAGATGCCCAATGGTGTGATTTGGTGCAATCTGGGGGACCTGAAGGGTGAGAATTGTATCTCATTTTTACCAAC
>JAOBBB020115563.1:0-13063 GCA_025331005.2 Zoanthus gigantus
ATAGTATAATATTTATAGTAGTAATATGTATTTCTTACATACATAAGAAATTAAAGTATACATACGTGCCTTTCTCTTTGTTACGACGGAAAATAATAATTTTATAAAAGAAATAAAACATGTTCTCCGTGTCTTCATAGCCTGGTGAAAAACTCGGCAAAGTTTGTGAGAATTCTCAAGCAGGTGAAAACCCTCCACTGCATCTCGAGTTTTCACTGAACTAATCACGAATTCTCTCAAACTTTCACCCAGGTTTTAACCAGGCTATGAAAGCAAGGTGAAAAACCTCGTCTGTGTCTTGGTTTTTGACTGATCTACTCTTGAATTCTCCCAAACGCTCACCCTGATTTTCACCAGGCTATGAAGGAACGGAGAACATGTTTTATTTCTTAATTGCTGCAAAGTTTGACGCCGCCATAAAAACATTAAGACAATAAGTCACTGACTGCGGGGATGGGGTGGCTGTTGAAATAGAGTAAGAAGCAATGTTCATAACAGAAAGATGCTGGAAGACTAAAAACATAAATGGATCAGTAAGAAAGCTCATGGGAAAACTGCCAGGGAAATGCCTGAAACAATCGACAAGGAGAAACCGTGGGATAGGTGGGGGAAAAAAGCTTGAAAGATCGAAAAACCTCCAACTTTGCGAGAACTTTGTTGGAATTTTGGTTTGGTAGAAAACGTAAGCTAAATAAATTAACACATGATAATCATTCTCATATGAGTGAGATAAGGATGACGTGTTAAAAGAATTAGCACTTTCATGAACTTCATTAACGCGAACCAACTTTCAATAACGCTATTTGCATTGCATTAACATTCAATAGCATCAATGGATGAACAACTGCACCTCTGGACATTGAAACATAACAAATATACTTTCAATATCGCACAATGGTTGATTATTAACACCGACAGAAAATACAATTTCACTGTATGATAATCAATGGCGTATTCAAGACATGCAATAATATAATTTGCATAGAGACGCACAATAAATTGCACCTGTTCGCGTAAGGAAGTTCACAGTAGTGCTAATGAATGTATATTTGCGGTATAGTTTCAACTGTTGACGTAAATGAATGTACATTTTGCGTAAATGAACAGAAAAAGGTGTAATAAGTTGTGTCGACATCCCTAACTCGACTTGTTCTAGCCAACTACAATGCAATTTGGGGTCAATAACACAGGCCGCCCAAGTTTAAAATTCAACTTTTGTATGTGTAGTTTGTACGTAAAGTTAGCTAGTTTTTTTTTACTGGAGGTGCTAAAGTCTATATGAAAGGAGGGCTTGTAAATTATGTAAATTATTTCTTTTTGCAGTTGATTCCCGATAAGAAAAAAAAATGGCAAAAAAAAGGGCAGTATAACGTAAATAACGATGGTCTTGAACAATACGTATAAAAAGTCGAAGTTTAAGCTGGGGCTTTTATTTGAATACTGCATGAATAAAACCCGAGAAACAATTCATAAATTTTTCATTTTTTGATTTTCCAAACCTAAATATATTACTCAATTACAAAAGTTCACTCAACCAGATTAAATAGACACGACCTAGGTGAAAAACGTTGTTTTTCAATTGTTGTTGTAAATAGTAAAAGCCCGTGACATTTAGCTAGCTTGAGATAAATTTCCCAGATATTCTGTAAGTCCTGCAATCAGATTTTAACTTGAATTATTTAAGTTAAAATCTGATTGCAGGACTTACAGGCAACCTGTTCTCAATGAATAGAGATTTCCTGCTAGAATGTTTGAATAGCATTTTTTTAAAGTACTTTCCTTAACCATTTCTTCAAGCTGTTCGATGACACCAGCTATACCAAAGAACATAGCTTCTTCAAGAACACCTGCAAATGGAGCCAGACTTAACCTTTCCTTCTAACGGCTAAAACTTTTTTTTCCTTTTCCTACTCCTTCTAAAAAAATTTTTTACCTTCTACGTCTCTCATCCTCCACTTCTTTCATCTCCTCCAGACTACGTCACCCCCTCCTTCTTATCTCCCCTTTCTATCTCTCCCCTTTTACTGATATCCCCCTTCTACCCCTCCACCCCTTTCTCATCTCCCCTTCTACCCCTCCACCTCTTTCTCATCTCCCCTTCTACCCCTCCACCTCTTTCTCATTTCCCCCTTCTACCCCTCCACCTCTTTCTCATTTCCCCCTTCTAACTCTTTCTCATTTTCCCCTGCCAGCTTTGTCACCCCTCCACCTCTTTCTCATTTCCCTTTTCTACCCCTCCACCTCTTTCCAATCTCCCCCTTCTACCCTCCACCTCTTTCTTCTTTCCCCCTACCCCTAAAACTGTTTCTCTAAATCTCTCTCACCAACACAATCCTCTTCCCTCTTCTCTTCCTTTAGCTCCTTTACCTCTTCTTCTTTTCCCTTCCCCATTACATTCTCGCCTATTCTTGCTCACTCCCATCTTTCTTTTTCTAATGCATCTAATTTTTTGTTCTAGGAATGCATGACCCTCTTCTCTATTTATTCCTACATACTAGCCATGGGGTTTTCCGAGTCAACCAAGTAATATCAGTTACTCATTAACTCATATCCTGTCTCTTCCTTTTTTATTCTTTTCCTTCTTCAAGGTTTTTGTTTCATCCGTTCTTACTTTACTTGCTATTCTTTCAACTGTTCTCACTCGACCTACTCTTTCTTTTTCGCCTTCTCTTCTACATGTTCTACCATGAACTCTTTCTATTCTACCTTATAGGACTTTTTCCTTTACCTACTTTGAAACCCAACTGCCCTAGTTGACATGATATTTACCCTAAATATTGAATTGTATGTTATACGATCGCCGCTAGAATAGCCTGGTTATTTAGACGCAAGTCTATCGTGCGGAGGCTCGGGTTTGATTACCGGCTGGAACAACACTCAGGGTCTTATAAATTGAAGGTCAAAGGAACTGTGAACTAAAAGTATAAGGACCTCTTATAAAGACATCATATACAGTTGCCTTAGAGCCATACCTCGCGGATTAACCCCCTCATCAATAATCAGAACTCCGTGACGTAAATAATTCAATATAGGTTCAAAATAAACAGGACTTCTGTCAATGAGATACGCTCCACTGCTGTCGGTAACACTGGACCACGATTCTAAAGGGATAAACGAGTAATGAATAGAAACTCTGTCAATAAAAGAAATGGCTTGGATTGCAGAGAGTCAATTTCTTGTGATACGATACTTTGTATGCAACCATCAATAGATGATGAAGCTGCAATATGATACCAATACTGCACTGATTGAATATCTCGTTATATAATAAATGCCACGTACAATAGGTATACAGCCATACACTTTCTCGCAATATAATCCAGATCTCCAAAAGGAAGCAACTATACGAGATCTGAAATAATAAAATTTCTCGTGATATGATACAAGCAGCGACATGAAACAAGGGTTGCATTGGTACACGATCACAATATCTTGAGACGAGCAGAAATATGTAGCTTGAGCACAGGCTTCCCAAACTTAAAATTGTTCTTATTTATGCATCTACGACTTGCTTCTAAAGTTTTGGTACAAACGACTATGTTGTATTAGTGTTAGATACTACATAAGTAACACCTTCCGTATTATAAGATAATGTATGAGAAATTTGTTGTCTCTCTAAAAACGTGTAAATTACTACCTAGTTTGGAATAAATGTTATCCACCTCCAATGTGTTGTTTATATAATATTAACTTGAAAAAATTCGTGTAGAGGAAGTGCAGGAAGATCTTTCTTTCTGTACAAAATTTTTATCGTCATTTTTCTTGATATCATTGACTTAGAAAATTTCCCATTGTTTTTCAGCAAATCATAATCCAGAATTATCATGTTTAATTTGCACTGGTGTTACACTTTTTGGACTGATGTTACACTTGAACTGCACTGCTCTCAGCCAGTCAGAATCAAGTACTTTTTCATGATTATTATTACTCGTGATACGATAAATAACTCCGGATCCAGATAAGTAGCTACAAATTGATCTTGTGACGGCAATTACACAATTTTCTCATGACATAATTACAAACATTGATACACAAATTTTGTTAAATATAGGAATTTTGATTTCAAAATTACACAGAAACATTGGGTAGATGGTGAAAATACCAGTAACCGAGTTGGATAAAATTATCTAAATTAAATTACAATTTTTTAATCATATACACGAAAAAATTACTTGATTCTGGTTGGTCAATTACTTTGTAACTTTGTGCTTTTTTTCATTCTCTTTATTTTATTACTAATCAGTCATTTCTTACACATCTTCATGCACAAAATGTGGCATGTTCTAACGCTATCAGAAAATGTGAGTATGGATTGCACAATGTACAATCTTGAAAAACTTTTATATTTGACTAGAACCTGCCAGATAGCCCACTCAAGTAATATAAACCAACATAGTCACAGAAAAATAAATTTTGCCGCTAAGAAACGTAATATTTAACATAATAAAATGTAACAGTATATAACATTGTTGTCCCTAACAAATAAAACTACTATAATATTATCATTGAGACTAAAAGCCCTGTTATGCTGCGCAATTCTCACAGCAATTTGTGTTGCAATACCGTTGTGACACAAGTTGCTGAAAAAAAATAAAAATCCTGTAACACTTTGCAATTCTCTCAACAACTCGTAATTTATTTTAGCCGGGGTAAGCTAGGGAGAGTTACTTGGCGCGAGATTCCGCTGCCTGCATTGCAGGCTAGATTCAAGATAACGCGCAGTAAAAATAAACGAAATGAGCTCTGTACATGTGCTGTTAGTGTCTCAAAAAAATTGAGGAAAGTTGTTGAAGGGGTGATACACTGTGCAATAGTGTTGAAAGTTACTGCAAGGAATTGCGAAAAGTAGACCCATGTTCTACTTCGTGCAATGCTACTTTAAACAAAGAAACAGTGCTAGTTAATTAAGGTTAGTTACATTGTGCAATTTTCTCAGCAACTTGTTTTGCAGCAGCACAAGACAAGTTGCTGACAGAGATAATTGCATAGTGTAATGGGCATCAAAATATAATGAAATCTGCCCTAAATGAGTATGATAAACTTACCTTCTGATGAAAACATTCTTGCCAGCATTGTACCAGGTTCTTTAGTTAAAGTAGATCTACAATTTAATCAGAATAAAGTCACTGACAGTCAGCACAGTACAATGAAAATTAAATAGCACCTCAAGGAATAACCAATTGAGTAGAATATAACTAGTAATAGCTATCACTAAGTGCCAAAGAGCAAGACAAAAACACGAGAATGACAGAAAAACTGGGCAAGCACTAAGAACAGGGGTTCTCATTGGTTCTTATGTTAAACAAATCATGCGGTGATTATAGCTGATATATAAATAACTGATAAATCCATTCGCTTCTTGTAAGTCTTCTATGATTGGGCTCTTGTTAACTCAAGTTACGCTGAAATCAAGATTTTTTTGGCTCTTGAAGGATGGCTATTGTTAATTCAAGTTACTCTGAAATTGAGATTTTTAATTCCTTGCACTCATACCCCTCATAAACACAGCTCTATGAACTGCCGTCTCGCCAGCCTTGCCTCTTGGCTTGGTTGGCTCGTTGGCAATTGTGATCTTTTTTTTAATTACGGAGTATCACTATTAACTACAGTACACTCTGGTGTACCTTGATGTCATGAAATTTTTTCCACCAACATTGAGTGCCACCCATTCTTTGGAAGCTGCAAGTGAGGAGACACATTTTCAATATTGAAAGTTGGATCACTTATCTGAGCGTTACCATAAAAAAACTACTACATTGTAAGCAATTTATTCACAATAATATTTTCTCTAAAGGATTGCAGCTTTGAAGGACAAAAATGAATGATTTTGAACAATATATATCTGTTGTTACTCACATTTCTAAAATTTCTTTATAATATAGCTCTATAGAAGTGGCACATTAGGACACTAAAAATGTATTTTTCATACTTAAATAATATAAATGTTAGATTAGACATTCTCCCTTAGGCAAAACCCAATTTTCTAAATTTCTTCCACATCCTACTGAATTCATTCGATCATTCCCAACTCTTCATGATTTTCCGAAACCCATATAAGGGCTGTGTTGGTAAATTTCCTGCCACAAAATTATTAATATACTTTATACCTTAAAATGCTTTTAGTAGCCAATCGATGATTTTAAAAATGGATACAATTATGCTGTTAATAACTATGAGTTTACTTTTTACTAAACAGAGAATTTTAATTATCTTCATTTAACACACTTAAAACTGTACTCTAACCATTCTAGTGAAGCCAAACAACCACAACATGACACTTTTCAGCTTACTTGTCTAGTAGTTAGTAACAACTAAGATGTTATTAGCGAAAAAAACATTTTACTACTAAGCCAAGCATTGAAATTTTGAGATGTTCTCTTTGACTAAAAAAACTAGTTCAATCAATTTCGTTTTGTTTACTAGCAAAGTGGTTGGTGACAATAGAAAGCCTAATAGCCCAAACTGAATTTCTCCTAGTTTCTGGCTAGTTGGCTACCATTAGTATTGAGCCTGAATGCTCTTAACTGATATTCATACGACATGCAGTAGAAAAACTTACCCTTGCTGGTTATGTCACCATTAGTTAAAATTGATCCTTGTTGAGACTTAACAAAGTTGCAAATCAAATAAGGATCTGTGTTTGATTGTGAAAAATAAATGCAGAGAAATAAGTCTTGGATTGATGTTATTTGAGAAAAGCAATACGTACTTTTAGTCTAAATTCTGCATATAGGTGTTTAAACTTGTGAATAACTAGCATTTTGGGGAGATTTTTTGTGGTACTGCTTACCATTGGTATCAATAGTGAATTTATTTTGTGATTGAATCTAAGGTGTTATAATCCGGGAAACTCCACAGAATTGTCTTTAAAATAAGAGTTCATGGAATTGTGTGTTATTACACATACATGGTAATCAAGCTATAAGCTCAGGTAACCCAACTCCTATCACGAACAAATACTAATAGCATTGCTATACAAGGGATTATATGGGGACTTTTGAACTTTCGATTTTTAACCTTAAAATAAATCTCAATCAAATTTAATGAAATACTCACAGTGTCTTGAAATTATTCTTTATAATCTTCTGTCTAAGTTTCATGAAATTCTGCTCACCGTCACCCGCCCAACAGGTATCTTATCAAGTATTTTATTCATGGTGAACAGAATTAGATGAAACTTGTTGACCAAGTTGATGGTGATGGGTAGAGAACCTGCTGTTAGGCCAAGGCAATGGTACTCATGTGGAGTTTGCACCAAAGGAGTTGGAGCAAACACAATATGGTATCAACGTTGTGAAAGGTGGTGCCACCAAAGATAGTCGGGGCTCAGAAATCTGAGAAGAGCAGGTCCAACTTTAGATGTCCAACGTGTGTGAGGGAAGTTGTGGCAGTGCCACAGAGATTGGAAGTGGGAGAAGATAGTCTGGAAATAGTGGACAACTTTCGTTATTTTGGTGATGTGATTTCATGTGGAGGAGGGGTAGAATCGGCATTAAGGCATAGGATATTCTGCGCCTGGAGTAAATGGCGGGAATTGACGAGCTTGCTAGTAAACCATAACATTCCATTAGAGGCAAGAGCGAAGGTTTACTGTGTGTGTATGCGTGGCCTGCATTGCTGTATGTGGCAGAAACTTGGGCACTAACAGAAAGACTGGAAGGACTGCTAGCTACTTGTGATCATAGAATGTTGAGATACAAGTCTTATCAAGAGAAAGATGGCAGGAAAGTATAACCAACAAAGAGGTTAGAAGATGTGGGGTTGAGAACATTGAACATAGATAAAGAAAAACAAGGTTGAGATGATTTGGCCATGTAAAATGAAAGAGCAACAATAGCATACTTAGGAGAGTGATGGAGCTAGAGGTGGAAGGCCAGTAGCTAGGCCAAAGAAGACCTGGAGTAAGGTAGTGGAAGAAGACATGAGGATGTTAAACATCACAGAAGATATGGCAGAGGATAGAAAAAAAGTGAAGGCAACTCATATCATGTCCAACCCCAGGAGTGGGAAACTAGGGACGGTAAATGAAGATAACGACGATGATGATGTTTGTTAATGGAGGTATAAAAAGTGGTGACCAAGAAAAAATCTTACAAATCAAAAAAGTACATTGTAGAGGCCAAACTGATAAATGAACATTTGGAGCACTTGTCTAACATAGAAAAACACGAAAAAAAAAAGTTTGTGAGCTAGATGAAATTGTGGGATGTTATTACCTGACATCAAAAAAGCTGAAAAGCTTTAACTCCTTTCAATGCATATCAACTAGATGTCAAAAAATCTTAAAGATTCCAGAGAGATATCTACAGAGGAAAGTTAGTGTCTGTAGCCATTCTGAGTCAGAAACAGACACAGCCTGCTGCAAAGAAAGTGAAGATAGTGATGATGAGATCCTTGTTGAGTTTGGTTGTGAAGAAAATGATGATGGTGATGACGGAGATGAAATAGATCCAGAGGATAGAGAAGTGGAACAACTGATGGTCATCCAGTCACACTAAACATAACTGGGGGGTTATTAATTTAAATCACTGTCTGTTTGGGGGGGTTCAAAAATTTGTAATATGTGTTAGCAACAATTCCTCCGGTTCTCCCTCCCAGTTAAAAAAATGAATGCTCCCTTACTTTTGATAAAAAACTAAATTCTCTTAGTTGCTTTAGAATTACAAACTTAAGTGACAAACCTCATCTAGAAACTGATCATAGTTTTTGCACATTTATTGTCTTCACTAGATATTTCAATTGAAGATCATTTTGCCTGCTGCCGGTCCCTATCAGTAAGGGCCACAAAGCAATCTGGTTGAGACTTTTACTTGAATAAAATAATCACAACACTTTTCCTTTGAAGTCATTCAAAGTAGATTTTATAGTAACGAAAGATGTTAGTGGCTTTTATTTAAGTTCTATTACCGATAAAGGGTTCTCCACTTGAAATGTAAAGGACTTCATCATCCCTGTCAAATAGTGGGAAATAATATAAATATTCATAATAGTTATTATTTATGATGCTTGTTAATGGCAATGATTATACTTATTTTATTGATGCTATACTACATTAATTTGATGCATCAATTAAATAATAACAAGACAATCTAGAAAAGTTCACTGGGGGGACCTTTTGTTAAAGTAGCCTGGATTCTAAACTACTCTCAAGTCTGGAATAGATGTCCCCCCTGAATATAATTTAATATTAAAAATTATGCATACCAGGATATTTCTATTGCAACCTCCCCAAACCATTTATAAATTTCTGAGCCAAGAGGATGGTGAAAATTCTTGAAAGCGAGGAAAAAATAAAAACACACAAAACATTGTTTCATTCAGCCATCTTGAGTTGTTTTATCTTCACATATAAATGCCATTGTGCAGTATGTTGTGTCAGCTTTTCCTAAGATGGCACACTCAAACTGAGCGAAAGTGTAAGAGGTGCTTATACCAGCCATGTCCCATCTCACACCAGAGCTCTAGAGGAAAAGGTAATGGGTGATGGGAATCCTATTATCAGAAACAGGGTTGGGAAATTAACTTAATAAATAAAATTCACCCCCTTCCCATTTACTGCAACCCTCCTTGGATATAAATTTAATTTCATACATTTTTCCAACCCCCACGTTTATCCCCTTCCCCCTTCTAATTAAGATTTAAGAGTAATTGATTAAAAAGTGGCAGTCACTAATGAGGAAAAACAGAAGGTTTAGAAATGTTAAAGCTAAATCCTTTACGAGCCAAGTGGTCTATGGAGCTTAAGCATAACTCCTGTTTGTGTAGTGTTAAAGGGACATAGTCTGGACAGTAACATCCCACAGAGTCAAGCACATGGCATATACAGTAGATAAAATATATCTCAGCTGGTGAGATATGCTAGAACTGGCAGTAAAAAAATGACTTTAAAACAAAAAACAAGCACATATCGTCAAAATTGGAAAAACAGGTCTTTAAAAAAATGTATCAAAAAGCTATTCACAAATTTCTACAGAAGCCATCTCAATGAAATACTGGTATTGGTAAGATCTCTGCCTTCTAGCCACAAGGTTCGTGGTTCGACCGCAGCTTTGCCGAGATTTGAATATTTGTACGAACTTCTTTTCCACCGAGTAAGCTAACTCAGCTTTCCATCCTTCCATGACAGGTAAATGACTACCAGCATCTGCTGGGAGCTAACCTGCAATAAATTAGTGTCCTATACTTGTAATATATCAACCTTTTTATAATTTTTCAATTTTTATGCAAATTGTATTTCTTCCTTTGAGCTTGTAACCACCTTTTAATTCATTTATATGCGACTTGGTGGAATAAATAAAAGACTTATTTATTTATTAGTTGCACCTGTACTGCACACATCTGCAGTGATGGGCTCAGTCCCTTTGTAGATTAATATGATTTAGGTTTAAAGTTAATTATCATTTACATTATTATTGAAAGGAATTGTTCTGGCAGTATAAAATTAATGTGTTCTTATAATAATATCTAACTATAAAACTTTTGGAAATCAGATAAAATATTGTTCAGAGTATGTGAACTTCAAGGTGTAAACTCCTGGGTGTTAATTTAATGACTTTCCAATCATCTATTTCCTAACAATCAAAAAGAACACTCAATAGAGGCACTGGGTCTTCCATATTTTGATCTATGTTTGACATTTGTCTCACAGTATTGTGAGATACAAATTTTCATGGAAAATAACCAAGACAAAACCTGTGAAGAAATAGTTGAATAAATGAATGCAGTAGCTAGTGAGACAGAAAGCTTAGGCTCATCTGCAAGTATGCACTGAGTGTCAAGACGCTGACTTTACCTAATTAAGTCAATATCATCCACAAGTCCTCCCTTGGATGTATAGATGGCATTTGCATCAGATAGTTTAAGTTTCTCTTCAGCTTTTTTCAACAGATCATCTAATGAACCAGTGACTAAAACTACCTGAAGAGAAACAGTTACATATTCTTCACAAGTTTGTACATTATCTTGTACTCATTTTGCATTTTTTTTCATGTGATTTCTCATATAAATCATTCACTGTTATTCCCTTCATCATGGTTTTGAATTTTCAATTAGATTCCCAAACCAATTTTTTGAAAACAATCGCCTTACTGTAAATAAATTATTACTAGAGCAGCCAATCAGAATGCAGAAGTTGTGATAGTTCACTAGTAGAGTGGTAGTAATCATTTATAATTGTCCCGTGGGGCATGAAAAGATAGCAAAATTCCTAAAAACAGTCAAATGGATGAGTAATTCTTTGATCACAAAACCGGAAATAACCTTACAATTCAAAAAATGGGATAATTTCCATACTGGGGCGTACTTATTAAAGCATGCAGTTTCATATAGAAATCATTACAACTTCACGCCGATTTAAGTGTGTCATTCACAAATGGGCCATTCCACTGGATATACTAGCTTAAGGGCTCGAATTTATCCCTTTGGGCATTCATTTGAGCAGCCACTGAAAACACGGTGAATGTCTTCGGCTGCATTTGTTTAGAAAAGGGTGAGATATTTTTAAAGACAGATTCTAAAGGACGGGCACAATGGAAAGGTTAAGCGAGTGTAAGCGGCAAAGTTGTGAAATATAACTTTTTGTTCTTGAGGTGTGAACAGATTTCAGGTACATTTTATGGATTCTATTATATTGAGGAAGTGCTTTCAAAATTTATATATATTTATGAAGATAGGTTGTGTTCCTAGCTTGAAAAAAAAGACCAAAAACAAAGAAATTTGATCATTGTAAGCCAAATTTCTTCTTTTTTTGTTAAGCGACGCTTGTTTTTATCTTAAATGGTCATCTGCTTACCGGCACGATGTGTGTGTGATGCATAATCAATTTTAAAATAAGCTTTAGATACCTTTAGCCGAAAGATAACTTTAAAAACTTTATCGGTAAATGTTCAACTTTTAAAAAGTTCCATTTTTGAAAGAAGGGCATCTCTGCCCCTCAATTTAAACCAATCAAAGTAATATAATAATCTCGAGAAAGTTTCAAGTTCACAAAGTTAATAATTATGCAGATCGCACGTTCCACTCGACTGTTGAATTACTGAAGTTTTTTCTGCTTTGCTTTTAAGATTTATATAGATCTTTATGAAAATAGATTGTGTCCGTAGCTTGAAAAAGAGACCAAAAACAAAGAATTTCATAATTGTAAGCAAAATTTCTCCTTTTTTCGTTCAGCGATGCTTGCTTTTGAATCGTGAAAAACGAAGTCATCTGCTTACTGACTCGACGCGTGATGCATAATCAGTCTAAAAATAAGCTTAGATGCTTTAGTGGCAACGTAACTTATCGGTTAATGTTAAACTTTTAAAAAGTTCCATTTCTGAAAGATGGGAAGTAATCTCATGAGAAAGTTTCAAGTCCGCCAAGTTATTTATACCTATCCCACATGCACGTTTCTGCTCGACTGTATAAGCTCTGTTATTTTTTTATTACTTGGTTGTCTGTGGCTATTACCAATCTTTAAAAATTGGATCTTTTTTGATTCTTCTGCAAGAAACTTGCAATTTTGCAATAGACTATTTTTCAAACAAGGTTTTGCATCATATCACGTGCGCAATATGTTCGGCAGAAAACCAACAGATATAACAAATTATCTGAATTTGTATAACATGAGCACGTGCGCCCGTTCATTATCAATCTCGATACATGTTTGAGAATTTTTTTCAATCATGTAATTTACTCTGGCGACTGGCTTGTGATTAACTTTACAAGTTTTTATTTCTTGTAGAAAAGATAAGCGAAATACCCTAGTTAAGTGTTTAAAAAAGACAGTATGAAGCGCTGTTCAAAATCAATCATTTTTAGAAAACAAAAGAAAAATATCTCACTTACATCAATGGCTTTGCGATCTTTGGCAAAATGCTACATGTTCGGCATGTAATCGTTATGAATGAGTAATGACAAATAACGATAGCTTCAATATAAAAATGCTTAAAGACCCAAAAATCTGGGGTACACACTTAAATAGATTTATAGATAAATAAATTTTTATTTTCTATTTAAATTTTAGTTTGTGTCCCCAATTAGTCTTTTAGGCTAAACACATAGACACATGAATAAAGTTTATTGA
>JAOBBB020115658.1:0-22217 GCA_025331005.2 Zoanthus gigantus
CCGGGGCTTTACCCTTGCCTCTGGCGTTTAATACAGTTGGTCTGGGGGGGTTCCACCACGGCCCGCCATTTTTTTTTTTTTTTTTTTTTTTTTTTTTTCCTGTAAAAAAATCAGGGCTTACCCCTGGCCCATTTATTCATTTTTGAGCCTCTTCAGCATGGCTTAGGTAACAAGCAGGCTCAGGTTGGCAAAGAAGATAAGTAATAGTCAAAGTGCGTGGCTTGTGGGATGTAACTTAAATGATATACTTCAAGTATAGATAGCACATACGTGCTCCTAGCTAACTTGAAGCCACTAAAATGGGCAGTTAGGCGAGGTTATAGCATGCATTACCTCTTAAAATTGCCATAAATAATTGTAAATCTGAGTATTAGCAGACTTGAACAGCATTTTCGACCTTAGTAGACATGCTCAAAATAAAACAACTAACAAACAGGCTCATATAGATAGCACTAACATTGATAGTAGCTAACTTGAAGTCATATTGGGCTTCGTGGCTGCGTTTGGTAGTAGGCTTTACCTTTCAAGTTACCTCTAGATAGAAATAGGGAAAAAAATAGAGAGCCTGATTGCTAGCAGCCATGGACAGCTGTTTCGGTGTAGTATTACACCAGGACTTACCCCTGAACAAGGCTAGATCTTATAAGCACCTGTTTCGGCCTTTTTAGGCCTCATCAGCATGTCATAGCTAGCAATCAACATAAGTAATGGTAAAAGCGCAATGCTTGTGGGATGTGGCTATGAAGATGATTCAAGTATAGATAGCACAAACGTGCTAGTAGCCAATCTGAAGCCACTATATCGGGCACTATGTGACCACGTTGGTAGTGGGCTTTAAAGACTCCTTCAAACTGCCATACGAAATAGTGAACCTGATTACTAGCAAGCAGGCTCAGGTTTCCAAAAAGAACATAAGTAATGGTAAAAGCGCAATGCTTGTGAGATATGGCTATAAAGATGAACTCAAGTATAGATAGTACAAATGTACTTGTCGCTTACTTGAAGCCTTTATATTGGGCACTATGGTTGGTAGTGGGCTTTACCCATTCAAACTACCATAAGAAATATTGTGCCTGATTACTAATAACATTGCACTTTTACCATCACTTATGTTCTTTTTGAAAACCTGAGCCTGGTTGCTACCTATGCCATGCTGATGAATCCTAAAAGGTTGATTAACTTGCCAACCATGCTTATTGGATAGTTAATCCATGAACCTAAAAACAAGAAGGTCTGCTGGCAAGACCTAGCTGGAGCAGCTAGCCCGTCACGACTAAGCCTTGATGATTTACTATAACAGCTTCCCTGGACTGCTATGCAGCTATTTATGGTACATTTGTGGAGTAATGCTATATGCAAGTGTAAAATCTTTGTCCATTAAACCATTCAAAGCCAGACTCACAGAAAGATTCATAAAAAATTATTAAATCTTAAAACATTTTTAAAAGTTAGCAACTAACTTGTTTTTTTATTTTTATTCATTTTTATTTATTCATTTTTTATTTTTTTTTTTCTCTTTTTACTTTTTTATTTATTCACTTTTTCTCTGTCAAATGTGTGCTGATTTTAACACGTTTAACTACAAAGAGTTCTGGCTGCCCGGGTTGTATAGCCCCGTATGGTTATTCCGGGTAGCCAGCACCTTGTCACATTTTAATTTATCTTTGTTATTATAATGTTCAATCCAAGGTGGAATAAACTATTGTTGTTGTTGTTGTTGTTGTTGTTGTTGTTGTTGTTGTTGTTGTTGTTGTTGTTGTTGTAATACCCGCTACAGCCTTTCAGTGGCTGCAAGTATTTAGCCATGTGCTATCTGTACTCTTTATATCCATGTTCTGTTCTTCAGGTAAGGAAAATGATGGCCTAGAGGAGACCAATATTGGATGTGAAGGTCTTGTTAACTTGGGCTTGTTTGGAGACAGAAGAGCTGCGTATAGGATGATAAACAGTGAAGGTAGGCCATGATGATAATTGATAAGTACTTTTTCTCCATATGTCTATGTAACACATACAGTAAGACCTCCTTATTACTGCTCTTCCTCTTCCTTTTGGCCCGTGCACTGCACTTCGCGGCCATGTTACCCATCTCATTTCTTTTCTTTTTCTGTCTTCTTCATTTCGCTCGAGCAATAAGATGATAAAGTATGCGTTCTTTGTCGAATGCAATAAATCTGAACAGAAAGTTGATGCTGATTGTATAGGAGATAATAGTTATGTTATAAGAATAGTTACTGATGAATATTTTACTATAAATGTGAAAATTAGTAAACTATATTAAGCATTTACAACCAGATCTCAGTATTCAGAGTGACTCTATCAAAGCCAAGCTATTTACATAGTTGTCATTTCATTTTTTCTTGTTTCTTTGTTTAGCATTGTCACTGTTTTGCATAGTTTTGTCCTGTTGCTTGCCATTGTTCTTTTGTTCAAGTCCGTTCTTGTATTACCTCATTGAATCTTTTTGACTATTTAGATCTTAAGTTTTGACATATTTGCACTTGTAACCTGGTGATGGTGCATGTGGCACCGAAACGTACTTTACTAATTTTCACATTTATAGTAAAACGTATAATAGTGATGGTCGTGATAATGATGTTGGTGATGATGATGATTGTGGTGTTAATGATCGTGATGTTCGTATCTAGTCTTTTTCAACAATTTCAAACATTTTCAAGTCAAACAATTAGCTTGTTTTCTCGACATTTAGAGCACTTAAAAGACCTACAAGATTTACAATATTGAGAATTTCCGAAATTAAGTTTCCTAACATAATCTCAAAAGATGTTTGCCTACATATTTTCCCTGAAAATGGTTTTTTATTTGTTGGAGAACTTTTTCGGATTATTGGTTTACTTTTTTTCCTTACCATTTTCTTCCTTGTTCTAGGTTGTCATCATGCTGAAGGTAACAATTTAGATTACCAACTCCAACTGGAGATTTGGAAAGGTAATCTTGGAGGAGCATTGGAACTAGCAGCTGACAACCAGGAATTGTTTGATTGGTTGGTGGCATTGAGCCCTTTAGGTAAAATAATATTGCAATGTTTTCATCGCAAGAATGCTTTCTTTCATTGCTTGTTAAAGTAGATATGAAGTAAAATTCTTTTTTTGCAAAACTGAAAGATTACAAAATATCACGAAATAAAATATTTGAGTTTGTAAAAAGATTTTAAAAACAGTTTTTTGCTGCTTAAAGTAGTTAAAAAAGAGCAAGCAGTTGTCTCGAAAGACTGATGACGAATTTGGCTCTGATGACGTACCAGTGGTTCCAACTGGACGCGACAGGGTTTGTTTTTTCTTGGTTACTTTGCTGAAAAGTGAGAAATCTTCTTCGCTTTATTGCTCTCTTTGCTTTCTTCTCTGCCATGACATTTGAAACATAAGAATCGCAGGCCGCGTCATATTCATCAAATTCTGACCGTTACCAAGCTCAAGATGGAGACAGCTTGAAGAGCTGTTTTCAAGGTTTTAAAGAGGCATAATAATACATAGAAGCACTTTCGCTCATTTAAAACTGGATGTTTTGGCTATTGAGAACTTAAAGGAGGACTGAATGCTAAAACTAACCTATTTTTGTTTGAATCTGTTGGTACAGTATATTAACTCTGTAAAGTTTTGTTTTTTTTTAATTAAAGTCAAATTACATTGAGAAATTAAATATAGAAACTAAGAAAACTCTCTAGATAAGGTTTGATACCGTGGTAGCTAATGAGATTGTCAGCGGTATGGTATAACGTAGGTTACGATATTCAGAGCTTAAATATGGCAATGTGCTTCGAAATCTTGATATTTTTTGAGCGATCTATGTCTTGTGAAGTTGTTCTTCTTTCATAATAGCCAAAAGCCGCACAGTAACCATGTTTACCTCGTTTTAATTATTCTAGTATCGTAACCTACGTCATAAACAACCGCTGACATCTCATATTGTGCCGCCGATCAAATCTTGTCGATACGTTACAAAACGACTAACGGGTTAAAAGAACTCCATATAGTTGTTCTACTATGCCTAAATGTTCAAAGGATGAAAAGTCAATTCTAGGGTTCAGTTCTCCTTTAAATCTACCGTAAATAATGGTAAGTAAGGATGTTAGCCGCCATCTCCCCAACTAGCAGTAAATAAGGGCGATTTCAATTGAGACGTAAAATATAAAATAAAGATATCATTATTATTCATTTCGACTTATTATGATAGTTTTTTTTTTAACGCTTTTGAATGCAATACCTTAATTAAATATAAGGGACCCTTTAGCAACAAGGACGGGAACGCAAATAACGACGGTTCAGAAAACACATTCCCAGCTTACTCTTTACTTCTTTGTGCGGTTCATCAGGGTTTTTGTTTTCTCCGCCTTTAACTTTGTGAGCAGAAAGCGATTAAATGATTCTCCATGAAGCTAAACGAATTTGCAGTTACGTCTTTCACGTTTAGGGGCAACGTAACTGTGCGTGCAGGTGCACAGCTTGAAAGATTCCAACGTGCAATTATTTTTCTTTGCCGTCGGCATCGCCATCCTTGTTGCTAAAGATCCCTATTATGTAACTAACATTTAATCATATAAAACTTTTTCATCAATTTGATCATAATCTCATTTTTTTTTAACTTTTAAATATTGGTGTCCAACTGGATATTGGAAGGTTTCTGATGATAAACCGGGATTTTTTAAAAGTGGTCTAGGTTTGTTTTGTGTTTTCTTTCATGGTGGCGCACTTCTTTACGAAGCCAGATTTGTTTTGCCCAGTTCTCCTCGGACGGAATAAGTATTTCCCGAAAAGCACCGTTGATTTTTCCAGCTGATCACAAGATTTTTAGAATTTTAGAATGACACAGATTAAATTTCAGTAGGCACGGAAACATCAAACATTTTGGTAAAGAAAACAAAGTTAAAGAGCCAGCGATTTATAAAAAGAATACAAAATACCAGCTTAACAACTAAATAAAGTTCTAAAAATGAATTAAAAGAAATTGTTTATATTAACTGATTACTGATATAGACAACGTAAACAAACTCAACGCGTTTAGGATAACAAAATGTTGACCGTTAAAGTTGGTAAATGAATACGCTCATTTTCTGATTCCTAGAACTTGTCTTCAGTATCACTAGAGATTCTAAGAAACGAGGAAGGGAGCAAAGACGGCAGTTGTGAAAAATATTATTTCTCGTTTAGCTTTTCCAATTTAGATCAATAGTAACTTTTCCCGTTCGACTTTGCACAAGATTCTCGAATTTGAAAAGCTAAAGGTTCAGCCTCGAATGCAAAGATTGCAAAAGTTTGTTGCTTGAAGTTCACGTTGTCCACAGAACCACAAAAGTGTCACGTAGCAAGTCAATTTTTGTTTAGATCTTTTGTTTTAATCACGCGGTGACCCTTTGTGTTTTGGTTATTGTTTGCAATTGATATAGTAAAATGCGCTCATCAGTTCTACCTCTTTTTGCTACCGTCGTTGTAGGAGTAAGCCGTTACAAAAGTGAACTTTCCGCGGCCTGTCAGTGAAGACGATGGTGAGCAGATGGTGAGCTCGCTACATTCCAACGTGCAACTTTTGTATTCAATAATTACGGCTATTGTTCCTTGCCTTCCCGTCACCGTTGTTCTCCTCGTATCTTAAAGTCCCTAATATATCTAATGTATGAGAAGCCGTTCATAAAATAATTGCCAGCCAAATGTTTCAGTCTAACTCATAGAACAGTCTGAGCACTCCTACAAAATGTGGAAAACATAGGATTTTATATTAGGAGGGGCTTCATCCGTGCAAACGGAAATAAAATTGGTCGAACATTACGAAAAGGTTTTTGGGCCTTTGAAGCGACTGTTTTCACTTAGTGAGACGCTTTGCCGCATCTCTGAATTTCTGGAAGTTCTGAAACACATAAACCCTTGTTTCCCACAACATCTTGACTAGCACGCGGTCGTCTGTCTCATCTAGTCCAACATCAGAAGACATGGGTGAGCTAAACCGGAAGTAGGATACATTGATCATTTCACACCACGCCTTCGCGCGCTCAACCACCGAACCGTGAGTTGCAGTAGCCTGAAAATAAAAGATTTCAAAAATAGTTTCAAATTTCAAAATGTTAAAAAACCGCCTCTAAAATAATTTTGACGCTAGTGGTGAAAACAAACCAACAATACCCAAAGGGGAACTCCAGTCAAAAAAACATTTGAATGAAAGCTAAAAAGTATTTCCGTTTTTGTTGTAAACAACAAGGGACACGCGTCTTAGTTCAAACTGATAGCCCAGGATTGCACCGGCTATAGAAACATCTCCAAATATTTCATCTAAACGCACACCTGAAGCACTAGCTTCGCTGCACGAACCCAACATGTTAACGCTCGTGACTCGCATTTTGAATTGCATTACAAAATACAGTCGAACCTCGATTATCCGGACTTTTTTCTCTGGCCCCGTTTTTTCATGAATATTAATTAACCCTCATCTTGAAAACTTGAAGTTGCAAATAGACCGATTAAATCCTTTTAAAAGACTGTTGCAAAAAGCGTATTATCCTTGTTCGGAAGTGCGACGAGACAGTTTTTGAAGCAAACAAAAATGCTTATCTAAACAAAAAGTGAACAGTTGTAAAGACTGTAAACTGTGTGATTAAAATCTTTGCTGTTCACATGTTTATATATCTTTATTTACATTTGTATCTCATTAATATTCATATTTTCGATTATCCGGACTCTCGATTATCCGGACTATTTACCGATGTCCTGATGAGTCCGGATAATCGAAGTTTGACTGTATTTGAATCTGTGGTTGCCTTGGCAACACACCAAGCTTTTTTAAGGGTGTCAAAAGGTACTCCCATTACAAACATTACTGGGTAAAAATACTGAAAACTTTTGATGGATCAAAACTATTTTTCCCAAACACTTCTTATACGGATCAAGGAGACAAACCTTAATATCGTGAAATTTTTTCAGTTTGTTTGTGTAGAAAAAAAAATGTGAAAAAATAAAGTTTTTTGCTTTGCGAAAAACATGCAACTGTTTTGCCCACTGTGCAAATACAAAATAAAGACTCTGGAATATTTTAGGTTTGCCTCCAAGAGGGATTGTCTGGCTCATTTTTGATACATAAAATAAGTGATATATTAATCTAAAATCCCAAGGCAGGGCAATGTTTACAAATCTCATATTTTGCATTAATTAAAAAGCACAGAAATAGTTGGTGTAATAAAAAAGTCCCTGGTCTCAAACTTTGCGATCTTTTACAGAGATATTGATGAAAATGAGTTTGTGAGATATGAAAAAACCGGGAGAAAATAAGAAACAAACCAATTTGTGACTTTTCTAAACAATACTGGGACTGATATTTCATAAAAATTTGACTTAAATAAAAAAGTGCACAGAAAAAGAACACAAAGTTTACCTGCAAACAAAGCGGTCTGAATTGTTTATTGGTGATTTGAATCTTTTGCCACTCACAAATCATCGAAAATAACTCTTCTGCTTTGGTCCTGTGCAGTTTTTTTTACAAAACCTGACAAATCGAACGTGAAACCGCTAATTTTCGTAGGGCATCTTTGCTTAATCCTTCGTGCAACACAAATCCTGCGCATTGCATCCTGAGAAATTTGAAAAAAATCCGTGCGGGAGAGTCTCTCTCCAGAATAATTTTCAAATTTATCCAAGTCTCGGACCAGGCTTGCATACTGCGAAAAAACAATTCGTGTAGATTTACCATTTGATAGAAATTACAGAAATGCAGAATGTAGCTGGCGAGACCAGGCACATTTGCTAATTCAGTGGCCCCTTGTCCCTGAATGACAAATTGTCAGCCGTTCAAACTGATCGTGCCAGACTTTTTGTCAAATTCACAGTGCCAATAAATAGTTCTTCGAAAATGGCAAGGTTTAAAAGCCTTCTTAGCCCTTCATGATGAGCTCAGGCACCAGCAAAATGGCCAAAATTATACCAAAAAAAGCATAATTTTTGTGCTTTTACGTGTAAAACCGCCCTACAGAAAATTAGTTGAAGTATGGCAATCACTGTCACGTGAACATCTTTTATGTGACATCATACCCATATGTCATTTTCCCAGACTCCTGAGTTTTATTTTTGGAGAAATGATAGTTTTAGGTTACCTTAAAACAAATACTTTGAGGCACAGCAAATACAGGAACTCAAATTTTTTGAATAACAAAAATAGTGTCAAAAATAAATATAAGATATTTCCTTCTGAAAAAAAAGAACATTTAGTACTTAGAGTTATGTTTAAAAAAAAATTTAAAGTAAAAATATACTTATATGTAAATAACATTAAGTATATAGACTGTATTGTTGTGGAATTAGTTAAGCCTTAGGATTTAGGACTGGGAGCTAGTCACAATGAACTGAAGCGAAGCGAAGCAAGTGAGGCACTAGACTGAAGACAGTTCATTCTTCGTGGATGTTGAAATGGAACCACGATTATTAATGCGCGGTTAGCCAATAATACAAATTGGTTTATAACAACGTTGTTGTGCGATTCCTGGCTGTAAAACTGTGTATTTTTAAAAATGAGCTGAAGAATAGGTCATTTAGCGGTATAGTTTCAATATTTCAATAATATACTCAATTCTTGGGTTTCACTAAGTCCTACTAGAATATAACACAATGCAGATACGATGGGGTTCAAATAATGAATTCAAACTAGATTCTAATAAGATTCTTTTGTATAACTGACCACCATGTGCGCTGAACTGGAACCTTATGAAACCCACCAATTAATTAATTTCCCATTAATGGACCCTGTGCTATTAATACCCACAAGCTTTGAGCAAAAATCGTAATGTTGTTTTGTTATCCTTTTGTAGTCTGCCCTTGTAAGAACGTAAACAAGAAGTAAAAAGCTGGGAGATCGCATACCTCTTGTTCGACTTTTTACTCTCGTTTACACGCAAATGAGAGTTTTCTCAAGGAAAGGTCTAGAAGAAAAACTGAAAATGATATATTTGTATTTTTCTCAAACTCTCTTCGTTTTTTCTTTCATGGAGGTATAACAGTGACAAAACCCATTGACGATTTTGCGATTTGTCAAAAAATGCATTCATAAGCATGATTACGAAATGTATTTTTGACAAATCGTATTTGACGAAATCGGATTTTGGCATGTTGACATTTTCAATTCGCAAAAATCTTCAATGGGTTTTGTCACTGATATACCTGCATATCTCTGCTTCTAATTTTCAAATATCTTTCCGTTCAAAAGCTATTAGCGCGTTTCGTTAAATATACCATGAAACAGCTTATATTCCTATAAAAATAGATACTTTTTCTTACCAAGTGAAAAGCATGAAAATATCTACAGTGACAAAGTGAAAGAAACGCACAAATTAGTAAAGACAGTTTTTCAAATACTTTGCTAAAGATGAACTTGAAGATCAGCAAAAGTTCGGCAAGCACGCGAGGCATTCTGGGTAATAGTACAAACAAATGCTTTTCAGAAAAATCATTTGACCACTTTGCGATGTTACTGGGCATAAGACCCTGACAAATGCATACCGTTATTTCATCCAGTAGTTTGGAAAACATTAAGTTCTAAACTAGGAAAGTCACCCCAGGTTAGATGTAACGTTTTTCTGCGTCTTCCGGAGCAGAATTAAACTGCCTACTATTTTGACTTCAGCTAATTTCTACATATAGGAACAGGAAGTTTTATATCTGAGTGTAACGGAAAGTTTTGAAACACCGATTTTAGCCATACGATTTGCGACGTATAAACAGAACTAGTTTTGATGGTGCGTGCGTTTTGATTTATCTACAAGTGTGTTTTCATAGCTCGCGCAATGAAGCACGATTCAAATGGCGTGAGCATTATAGTTGGCGCTCTCTAATTTGTGAGAATTTAGAATTTCATAGAAGAAATTAAAATACACATACGCGCTTCATACATCGTCTTTCTCTTTGTTAAGACGGAAAATGATTATTTTATAAAAGTAATAAAACACGTTCTCCGTAACTTCATAGCCTGGTGAAAACCTAAGCAAAGTTTGGGGGAATTCTCGAGCAGGTGAAAACCCTCGCCTGCCTCGTCTAGGATTTTCATTAATCTGCTCTAGAATTCTCCTAAAACATGTTTTATTTCTTAAATAAAGGCAAAGAGAAAGGAAGAAAACTATCCATAAAACGGCATCTGAATGAACTTCTAATACTACTGAAATGAATTAAACGTTTGGACTAAACAGAAATATTTAGAACTGTTTGGCCCTTTTAAACCTCAAAACCTTATATATGTTTATATTATCATAAACTGCTTTAGTTTCAGCTTTTCTCGGTTTGTTTGTTTGTTTGTTTGTTTTTATTCTGTAATTATTATTATTTAAATTCTCAGTTTTGTTTTATAAACGTTGTTACAGAGCCACAACAAACACATGGTCGATCACCACTCCTTTCAAGCTTCAGAACAATTTAATGATTTAACAGGATTAGAGCAAACCATTACTCCAGGATTTTTTTATCTGTTTTAAGCATTTTCGAAAACGGTTAAGGATTAATTTTATAGAAGCAAAATTTGAACTATGTACACAGCCGGGCCGGATTGCTATCTTGAGAAAATCCCAGCATCAATGCAAGTCAGTCAATGCGGAAGACAATTTACTAAAATTACGGCAAACGTTTATTGCCACTACCAAATCTAGATACCTGAAAGTCGAGTTTGTTGAATACTACCTTGGTTGGACTGACAAGAAAGACCCGCAAATTCTTTCTTTTTGAACAAATCTTTTCCAAAAGAAGGCAATAGTGACTTCGCTTTAAAGATGTCAGCATCTACTGAAAGTGTCTTCCCAACAATGAGTCACCCTTTTGAACATGAGAAAAATATGGGAAACAACGGCAAGAACTTCCTTTATATCATTGTTTTAAGTAGCAAAACTATCTTGTTAGCAGGAAACACAATAATATGATTGTTCTAATGCCGCAGTTCAAAAATAATTAAGTTCAAGTGGAAAAAAGGACAGGCTTCCGTTTTTTCTGCAATTTGAAAGGTCGAAAATCCTTTGCTAAGCTACACTAAGCAATGCTATTAAGCTGGTTCTTACGAGCCAGACAATCGCATTTTGGATGATCTTTTTGTTTTCTTGATTATTGATTGTGGAGCAACAAATTGATAGACCCCTACACCATTAATCGTAATTATTAATACCGAACAAGAAAACGTTACAATATAAAACAAAATAACTGTTTTAAGTTTCTAATAAAGAACAGCAGTTTATAAAACAAAAAACGAATCTAAAAGTCGCGCACTATAGCGATAAATTAACTAAACGTTCAGGAATTCGAGTGAGTTTGTTTTGTTTTGTTTTTTTCGACGATCTCTATAAAAAGCCTATATTTTGAGTGTTGGGCCGACGTGTGCAATGAGTGCCGCCTGTCTTGTTTTTCAAGCACAATAAAAACAGGATAAACGTTAATGCCATCTAAACCTCTTCCTCGCCTAAACATGGGAGCAAAATCCTTTATTTTTTATGTTTATCATGCCATAATCCTGTATTACATTTTCATTGACCCACCAACATGAGATGTGTTGTTCCAATTATGTCACAGTTTGTGATAAAAGGAACAGCTTAATGTGAACATCGGCACGATTGGAATCTTAATAGGTTCCCGCCTAAACTAGCCGGGAATTCGGAGATAGGTATATGATTGATTAACAGGAACTGTGGATAAAAATAATTGTTTTAATTAAACATGATTTTCAAATTCAGAACTGAAGTGAGCCAATAATGAGATCTTCGTTAATCAATTCTTGACTCATACCAAACAAAAACAACGTCTAGAAAATAGACGCTTTAATTCATAACATTGTAGTTGTACATATAAGAGGTTCATTTTACACATATTGATGTACAAACTACAATAGCTATTGAAATAAGGTCCAAACTTATTACTTGTGCTAGATTAAAATGAAGTTAAAGGACTCAAAATGTCGCTGAGTTTTAAGGCATATATATATAAAACTAAAACTTTATGAGCGAGTGTGCGTGTACTTCAAAAATTAAATGTTACAAGTACTTATATAACAATTCATGGCTAAAAAGAGCTTACACTTTTGAATCAGTTCTGATTTCGAGTTTCAGAATGAATTGAAATTATTCGAACATAAAGCAAAAAAATTGTTACTTATTACTATAAACTACGTAATCGGCCATTGTTTAGACACTCTTTAAATCAAACCTTCTTCGCTGCTTTATTTCAACTCGCCGTGATAATTTATGGAATGTTTAGCGGGATCCTCACGGTAAAATGTCGAGGTCAACGTAAATATGTTTTAAAATTATAAAACAAATCACTAAAAAATGTTAGCTGTCAGCTTGCCAGGATTTACAAGGAAGATGGATTTACATGAACAGCATGGTTTACCGTCTAAGAAGCATTCTTAACAGAATTTTTAATTTATACGAATAGGAATACTTATTCAGCTGAACAACAAAGCTGTCTAAAACATCGTAGCAGACTGCTCAGATCAGAAGAAAAGTCCGAGTTCCTGACGCGATAATCCATCTTGAAACTTGAGGAATAATACGGCTTACATTAACTTAATCCATTAACGCAACTCTAAATATTCAAATAAATATTTAACAGGTTAATCTACATGCATGTCTTACGTAAATTTTTTCTGGTTGTCTAGCACTCGAAGTTAACAGGTATGCAACAAGTTTTTGTTTTTTAGAAAATCAAAAACCTAACCAGTCAAAAAAGACAGTTTCAAATGTTACGCATAGGTGACAAATAGACCATATCTGACAACAAAAAACAAATCTAGCCCGGCGGCAGCAAGCAGACTCGCGTTTTAAAGTTCCGTTCTTTCTATTAAGTTAATCGACATATAAATAATCTCCCCTGGTACTTTAATGGTTGATGACGGATTCGTATCAGAGATTACGTTTTTTCTAAACGTTGAAAAAAAAAAAAAACAGTTAATTGTAAGTTTGAGGTCTCCCTCTGTCCGAATACGCTAGCACCACAGCAACTCCTTTAAAAATGACTTTCATACTCTTAAAAAGTGAATAAACTAAACGTTTCTAAAGTATTATAAGAATTTCGTTTAATCTAAAAGTAGTTTAAATAAAGTTCGTTGTCCTATAAAGACATGAAGTTTATATGCATGCGTGATGTATGCGACTTTTCGAAAACTGAGAGAAAAACAGAATGCATACGCCGTCTTATTGTTTTCTTTTTGTTTGTTCAACTAAAGGATAGATAAGTTCGGAGTCCTAATATCATTAGGTGTCTATACTGTTTCAAAGGACTTTTTTCAACCCCAGTTAGTGCTAATTAATAATATCTTTAGCCTCACCCAAGATGTACTGAGTTACTTCAGTTGAGTTACGAAAATTTTGTATAATAAACTGCATGCAGTTCCCACATTAGTCGTTATTGACGTTTTCGTCGGTAAAGTAGCTGGTTTCCTACAGTTTCGATCACCTACTACAGCCCGGCCCAACTAGAGCAAGAGCCTACGAACTGCTAGCGCAGTTTCCTACAATAAATGAATACTGGTGAAGCGAAGTTTTAACCTGCAAACACAGACCAGCGTGTTTAAACTGAGGTATATGACATTGTGTATAATAATAGAACCGTGGAAGCTCTGACAAAAAACGGTAATACATTAAAGAAAAAAGTCAAATGAAAATGCTCGAGCTTAGAATTTCTTTTTGTGATAACTTAGAAAATATTTTTCTCTGGCTTTTAAATTCCTAGTTGGCTTATTTAGTTTCGAAGATTTACCAAGAAGAAAAGGGTTTCCTCGCAATATGTTAGAGTTATACTTTAGTTTAAAGCAAATCTTACAATAAATCTAAATTAATCTCTACCATATTTATATTCCAGTTTTTCTCGGAACAGATAAAATGTCTTAACTAGTATTTCATCTAAGATTTAGAATTTTATCATCGAAAAGCAAAATCTTTTGTCTCATTATACGGGCTGGGTCAAAAGATAAGCCCATCACACACGCAATATTTTTTCAGACCTTAAAGATCGTGGTGGCATTTAAGTTTGTCAGTGAATGCGACTTATTTTGTGTTAGTTCGGCAAAATACAAAGGCGAAGAACGCTCAGATTTTCATTACATTTAAGAAGTCTGATATAAATCCGGAAGGGCATATACGCTGTCGGTACGTTTTGAACATTCGACATTTTTGGACCTTTGTCGACGCGTCCCAAAACATCTTGCACGCAAACATAATCTATTACATTGTTTAAATCAGAACTGCGTAATTTTTACATGGCTTAAAAAAATATTCATTATTTCAAATTAGAGAGATACTAAAATTTAAAATCTAGAGTGCACTCTTAAAATCTATAGTAATATAAAAATTAGATTAATTAATATATAATCTACAAATTTTGTAGCAAAAATAAACGAATTCTTTACCCGGTCATTAAGGACACGCGGGACATTAAGATAACGTTTGTATATCGGTTTATTTTGTGGTCGCAACAAACTATGCAGTTTGTGGCTGGAGTCTGAATTGATGTTGTTAAATACGTTTTGTCAAGGTGAGATTCAAGAGGACTTAGATTCAAATGTCAACTAGGACATTATATTTGGTATATCAGGCATAATGATGGAATTTGCCCTTTTCTCTAGACTAACAAGCTCTTTTGCTAAATAATTAGGAAGTGCTGATCTGCAATTAAGAATTAAAACATATTCTCCGTGCCTTCATAGTCTTGTAAAATCCGAGGCGAACCGAGGCCTCATTTTTCACCAGGATATGAAGGCAAGGAGAACACTTTTTATTTCTTTTATAAAATTATTATTTTCTGACTTAACAAAGAGAAAGACGATATACGAAGCGTGTATGTAAAGTTTTATATCTTTCATGAAACTGTAAATTCTCACAATGTGGTGACAGCCAATCATCTCGCTTACGTCATTTTCGTGCTTTACAGCGCTATGAAAATACACTTGTTGACCAATCAAAACGCACGTACTATGCAAATTATGTTATAAACTTGAATGGCATGGCCGATTACTGATCGCACAACTGATTTATAAAATTCTACTATTAAAGCCTGCAGGAGGTAGTCTTGCAAGTTTGAGTTGAACTAAAAAGTAAATTCTCTTACTAGCGTTTTAATAATCTTGTCAACATGAGGATTCCAAGTTAGATCACGATCATGCACGACTCATCGTAAGCCGGTCTGAAAATGTAGCACTAGATACCATGTACTTCAAGTTCTTTCCCGTCTATGAAAACTGGCTCAAATTAAGCAGTCTGGCTTCGTAGCACTGAAATGTGATTCTAAGTTCTTTACATTTGTCTGGATTAAGATGTACTTTGTTTTCACGTAGCTACTGAATAGCATGATCACTATACTCTGGCCTTTGCTGATTGAGTTTACCTTTCTTAACCATCTCTAAAGCGATAGTATCGTCTACAAATTTCCACGAATATGGGGAGCTAAGTTCTACATCATTTTAAATCATGAATCTGTAGTTCCTTATTCCTATTTTTACTGAGTGATGAGGTTATCACACCCTTTATGGTGAATAAGTACTGTCTAAAGTCCATGCACAAGATGTTTAATAGCACGGTTAGTCACACCCTCGCACTGGCTCATTTGTTTGCCTTTGTTAAGGATAGCCTATAGTAAGTCAAATAATAGAAACGTTGCAAAATGTTTGCTAAGAACTTGGATTTTTTCCTAAAGTTTGCTAATGAGTTTTTTAGTTGTACGTGACTGATCTGAAGATTGTTGCACCTTTAGGGTGGAAATGACACGAACTATGTCTACAGAATAGATTAACTTTTTTAATCTATGGTAACTTAAACTACCAAATTGATTTGTTTTTTTAAACTTGGACATTATTTTTCAGCTGAAGAAGATCATCTGAATAGGATTAGAACGTTTGTGTCTCTTAATTTTTTTTCAATATTTTACAAAATCTCATTGTTTTAACTAGAGAACTTCTCTGAATAAAAAAGTGTATATAAAATGCACTCGCACTAAGTATTCGTCATCGGTGGCACCATCACACTCAATAAAATTCTTCTTATCATATAACAAAAATCTAAATCTAAAACTACAACTGTTTTACTAGAAATAAATACTAGAAAAACATGTAGATTTACTACATATGATTAAAAAAGCAGGAAATTAGAAACTATTTATTTGAGTGAAAAGGAAACTATATATAAATCTCTGATACTGTGATAAATCCTTGATGAACTATAAAACCATTCCATCTTTTTTGATCTCCAAACTGGGACATGTACATGTCTCACTATCACACTTCTAAATATGTAGACAGCGCAAAAGCATTTTTTAGAAGTATAATCAGCAGCAATTTTTACTTAACTTGGGTTAACTTTTTTTTTAACAAGAGGAAATTCAGTTTCGAAAGCGAGTGAAAAATACGAACAAAGAAAATTGAGATTGAGGCTGCATGCAAAAAGTTTTGATCAAGTTTTTATGACTAGATATTTTGTGATTCTTCTACTGAACGATTGTGGATAATTTCTTATCAGAGGTAACGTTTCGCAGTTTTAGTCAAGTTTTTATGTGTGCTAAAAATACAGAGGCCATTAACAACAAACAAAGAAAATTTTTGAGCTCGAGAATAAAAATTTGACAACTGATTCTTAAAAAAGGTTTATCAACACTGCAGAAACTCCACATTTTTGACTTAAACAATTTGCTCAAGATAAATGCAACTTAATATACATACGACACATTTCGAACAACTGGCCATGGTTCATCGTCAGAGAGAGAAACTCTGATGTGTCTAAGAGGAAATAATAACAGAACAATACTGGAAAAATCGTGTCGTGTCGTGAAAAGTCGTGGGTTCGATTCCCGCTCGGGGCATCAGATTTTTCCAGTATTTGTTAGAACTGTTATTATTTCCTCTTAGACACATCAGAGTTTCTCTCTCTGACGATGAACCAAATGCAACTTGTTTGAGGTAAAAAAACACTTAGCTAGCCCTGAAAATGTTTACCGATTCCATCCCTTGCGTTTAGAAATAGTTCTTGTAAGAATAAGATCGAGAATACTGGCCAGCCTGTCATTAACGCCTGTTTTGGCAGAAGGTTTTTTACTTTAATTTTATTATTCATTTCATGATATACTGCTGTTCTGTTTAATTTTCTTAAGGGGGTTTCATGGTGTAGGAAGTTCACAAATTCACAAGCGGTACTTTTGAATCATTAAAGTTAAAATTGTTCTGGTATATTATTGATTATTATACACCGTGAAAGAAGACAGAGAAAGAGACAGTTTAAGTCATAATATATATGAGTGATAAAGTTATTCCAGTTTTCAAAATAGCATTACAGTTTTACATTGTAGCTAAGTTAACTAGATATTAATAGTTACTTAGATTCATATCTGTGTGTCTTTCATTGTGTGTCAATTACTCTTGGACAAGCTTTGTAACTTAAGCTTAGCTGCTAAGTCAAACAATCAATGGAATATTGAAACTTTGAATTCTTTTTTTCTTTTTTTGCTTTAAAAATTGTTTTATCCCTGGCATTTGCCGCGACTTGAAAAGTTTTAAAATTATATTGACATTTTTTAGTTAAAAAAAAAAGTAGTTCTGTCAAGGTGTTGGATTATTTGGGGTGACTGAGCATGTGGAATATATTCAAAACTTGACTAAATATCCATTTTGGTTCCAAAAAGTTTACAATCAAAATATAACTCTAGAATTTTGTAATAACCTGTTAGGAGCAAGAAAAAAATATTAAACTGAACTTGATTGCCAAAACTGTCTTTTTTTAGAAGAGAAAGGGATGTACAATTAGCACAACATCCTTTCATTATTGTAATCTATGGTAAACTGGCAGATCATTCACAAGTTTTCTTTCAAAACAAACTCGTGTGGTCTTTCAAATGAGCTTCAATTATTGTTGGGTTCCTAATCGTTTAACCTAACAAACATTTAAGATCATTATTTTTCACTAGCATGGCCTAAAATTACTTTGACGAATGAAATGGGAGCTAGAGATAGTTATAGACAGGTTAGTCTTAATATATATGAGTGATACAGTAATTCAAATTTTTAAAATAGCATTACAGTTTTACATTTTAGCTAAGTTAACTACAGATAATGGTTAGTTAGATTCATATCCGTGTCTCTAGCAATTTTAGACTTAAATTGGACTGAATACTGAGTAATGGCTTCCGATTTCAAGAGGAAAAGTGGAAAGTAACTCGGGCGACTGCAACAAGAAAGAAAAGAAAACCTGGAACACTGATTAGAAATATAAAGATTGACTAGACCAATAATTAAGGTAAGTCCAATAACAAATCATTGATGCTGAAGAATTGCCAGACTTATTAATAGCTTGAGTGGCAAAGGCAAAAAAAGTTAAGTTACAATAATGACATACAGGAGGCAAAAGAACAAGACAAATACTGAAATAGTTTGGGCGGAAAGTATATGCAACAGACCACACCGATCAAATTGAGCGCCACGTATTGGTGAGTTGCATGCCGCTCGTACAATTGCCACTGATAAAAAGATAAGAAAAAACTTTATAGCGTGAGTTAAACTTCTTTGCATTATTGATAGAGATCTTTTTTTATCTGCTGTATTTGAGGAGAGTGAGATCGTTTTATGAAAATCTGAAGCAAAAGCGAAATAGTTAATTAAGTCAGCGCACTCAGAATTCCGCCAGCATGTAAGAACAAGCTCTCAAGCTTTGTGAAAAAGAGTCGGTTAACAAAAGCGCCATCGATTTCCAATTTGAACAAAAACGACCACTGGCACTGAGAAGCTAGTTGGCACTTTTTTCTCAACTTATCATCCAACTCAAGTAAACGTCAAATTCAAGTGTTAAATACTTCTTTTCTATATACTGTGCCATAACTTTTTGGAAAAAAAGAATTTTAATTACCTTTTTAAAAAATGTAATTCTTCCCAGATTCAGTTGAGACGATCTAGAATTCCTGTTTGATAAATCTTCTTAAGTTGGATAAGATGACGCATCTGCTACTTGTACCAGGTTAGACCATGCATGTGGTAGAATTTGCAGAAAGAAAAATGTGCAAATATGTTTATAGTAGATTATTTTCACCTTATCGAATGACCAAAGCGAGTAAAGATATTTATAGCGTCCAAAGGTTAGAGAAAAGTTGTTTTTACTTCAAAAATCCAGACGCGTTTGGCCCAATTATGTCCTTTAACACTAAAAGTGTCGCTTGAGTTTGCGGCTAATGGCCAAAATTGAACTTAATTAACTACGGTTGGGGTGCGGCCTTTGTCGACGACCGAAAAGCAATTAATCATTTGAAAAAAACTTCACTTTGGCGTTAGCGTACGAAAGCGTAATATGCAACAAATAAATCACAGATATAGCAACAGGGCTTCATCAAGTAAGTATTAGTTGTTTTTAAGACTTTTTTTGGCTGCTTTTAAATTGAAAATATATATATAGATATATTGTATACACAGTAGTAGTAAGATATTGAATCGATAATCATATCAGGTGCTCTGACTGGTTCCTTTAATGAAATTCAAAAGTTAACTTGCCGGGGGTTTTTATAAACACATACACATTAAGACGGGCTCGTATGTTATGCTAACATAGTGCAGACGTTTCTCTTGTCTTAACTGTTGTTCTTGCTGTGTCAAAAACATCAATTATGCAACTGGGTTCATAATTGTAACGCCTTCTGTTTCTTAGTTTAGTGCATGACTTAAACGGGCATTCAAGAAAGCACATAGTCAAAAAAAAATTTTTTTTGACAAATTTCAAGGTACTTTTGGCTTATTTCGCTTTGAATATTTCGAAATTTCAATTTCCACACCGCCAAGGACATGGATATCTTTGTACTATAAACCAGTTATAAATTTTTGCTCATGCAGACTCAATATTCTTTGAGGCTCCAATGTTCTTAGCTGCTATATATCAGTTTAATAGCTGGAAATCAACTATGTAACGCTTTTAGTGCTCTTGTATATATGCTTTGATTTTTTCGTGATTTGAAGCAAACAGTATCTTCGATTCAGTAAATTTTTGTGAATAGATAGTGCAAACACATTGCATGTATGCGAGCATGCCTCAGAATGTTCTTTTAAAGTTAATTTTGTTCTTCTTTTTCAGGCAATTCATTTATTCAATTTCCATCGAGGTCAATAGTCGCAAAATATCAACTATTAAGCCACTATGTACCGAAATTGAAAAAGAAAAAGTGCTTTAAATTATGTACCAGCAAAACAACTGATCTACATCATGGGAGCCCAGGAGGAGCGAGCAACTCCCATGTTCTGGTATCACGGCGTTTTCACGAACCGACTTATTTTCATTTCATAGTTCCCGCGAATTCAGACCAATCACATGCGTCCATACTTAATCATTGACGTCACCGGAAGTTTTGTATTACCATCAAAGCGAAACCAAAATGAATTGTCTGATTCCTCCGGTAATTTAAGTGTCGTTTCAGACGAAGATATTGAAGTCTCTAGTAGTTCAGAATACAGTGTAAGAGAGGATGAGTTGGAAATTGAACAGGGTAGACTAGTGCGGTTCCTCGTCCTTTGTCTTTCCTTGGACCAGAACTTCACTTGAAATTTTCCGCAAATAGCGATCTAAAAATAAACCAGTCCGTGAAAACGCCTAGTATGGGAGTTGCCTCCTGTCTACAGAAATTTCGTTTCAAGACAAAAGAGATGTTTATAAAATAAAATATTCTTATTAACTAGCGGTTTCTATCGAAAGTAAAGTGCTGTGATATCCGAACTGTAAAATGTTTTGGTATGGATAAAAAGTATCAAAGAGTCGTTGTTCATAGCCCATCCTACCGCATGGATCGTTTATTTATTTCAAGTAAAAATTGAGTTGAAAATGAATAAAAAAAAAAAATCAGAAACGGACACACACAAAATATGAAATCTGCATTTGAACGTATATATACAGTTTATTAACAAGAACAATTCAAATGTTTATAAACATGAACTCAACATGAAATGGCAATAAAAGAAGCTATAGTCAACGTATATGTAAATGTTTGATCTGATTATACTGCAGGCGCTAAAACAGAAATTGCTAGCTAGCTAGCTAGCCCACGAAATTGACTTTTGGCTTCGGTATTGTGCGACACAGTAAACCCGATCGAGTGCATTGCACAGGGTTCCCGATCGAGATCCTGCGAAATTAGTGTGCTGCGAACGCAGGGAGCAGCAATTAAACCACAGAGAGTAACGAAACTCGCACATGAGCAGCTCAATTTTACACACTTTTCTTTTTATAAAAGTTGCACTATTTCCCGAGCCCCGTGATTCTTAAAATTTTGATATTTTGAGCCTTATATAATTCAGTATTAAATAATAGTTTCAAAAGAGGTCCTCATTTTGTTGAAGAAGTGAAACCAGATGTGCATGTAATCAAAATAATATGATTTTAAACTCAAATAAATCGAGGGGGCTGAAGTAGGTCCTCACAATGCAAGAAAAATATGTTCTGCAGGAGGAAGAACGAAAGAAAAATAGTAATTAAAAGTATTTTTAGTCACTATTGGTCGATCAAAACACATTTATATATAGAAGAACTGTTTGTGCGGGTCGAGTGATTAAGCCTCAGAATGATTCTTAAAAAATTCTTAAAATTTCCGAAATCTTGATTTTTATTAAAAAAAAGTGTGTACAACAACACGTGGCTTTCAGGGCTTTTCAACTGCAAACTCCCGTAAATGGCGTAAAACAAAATTTAATAATGATTTTTTAAACACCTTTTTTTATTAAGATCTCGTAGGTTTTTTTTCTGTAATTTTCTCGATATCGTGATTCAAAACGGACGCGAAGCGACATCTTCCGTCCACAATTTTGTTTTAGTGTCATTATCTACTGTTTCGGAGGTAAATATTGTCCAACATCTTCTATTTCTAAACCAATCAACTTGCGCATAGCCAAGCTGGTATATATTGATATTGCATGGCGATTGTTCTTTTTTGTTTATGAAAATGATTTAATAAGCAACCTTCGTTCACTGTAAAAAATCCGCGCCTGCAATTGGTCAAAATCGATCACGTAATTTCGGTCTATCTGTCACTAATCGTTGCTAAATGTTGCTACATTTCTTTTACGCTTATTTCAGCTTTTGACAATTTTCAGGGAATGCTTCGCTAATTGCTTCTGAAATTGTCTTCTTCGTGTTATTTTTTAAAATCTTTCTTCATTTACAACTTTTTGTGATCTCTGTTTTATTCTATTTGAACTGAATGTGCCATTTTAATTATGTACTTATTTAATTTAAAGATTTTTGTTTGGTCAAACTT
>JAOBBB020115659.1:0-13062 GCA_025331005.2 Zoanthus gigantus
GAAAAAAAACAAAAAGAAAAAAAGAAAAAACAAGCGGAGGAAGGGGACGCTTATTTGGTACTTAAGAGTGTTTTCAAGATCTTAGGTATATCATACCCGGGAAGTAAATATTAACATTTATGATAATGCTGTAGTGTACTCATTTCATGACAACTAGGATCCTTCAACTGCATTATTGCCAATGGAATAAACGAAAGTAAAACTAATATGTTTGAACCTAGGAGTTTCAGTACAATGTGTCGAGTAATTGTCCGGGTTAAGTAGGCGTTTCGTCTACCTGTCATCAAAGTGAAATTTAAAAGTCAGTCGAATACTAATATAGTCTTGGCCCGTTATTAGTGCTAGTTTTTCTGTTAGACTTGGGTAATGTTTTGTTATTGGTCAATGGGTTAGCTCGTTCTGTTGTGACCATTTTTTGTTTTTCGTGAATTTATCGCCTTTTTAGGGTTTTAATGAACATTGTCATCTGTTATGGGTGTCTGTTTTAGATTAGAAAACCAATTTTCCAGGATCAATCGTGTAAAATAGCACTGTAAGTCAAACATTGCGAACAACAAGAGGTTTCTACTTGGGTCCCCAGTGTTGGAGGCTTGATACCCGGAGCATTTAATCTAGACCGCTTTTTGTCTGGTCTAGCTCGTCTTTAATGTTGGTCGTAGCCTGCGAACAGGCTTTCAGGGAACGAGGGAGAGAGAAATTGGGGCGGGGAGGGGGCTACGTTGTAGGTGAATGTCGGAGCGTCCTAAAAGGATCGGCGTGCTATACGAGCCGAATGGCGTGGGGTTGAAAGATGCGGACAACAGTTCCACACAGTCCCGTAATTGAAGATATATATAGTTCGCTGTAGTCGTACAAGTTGAGTTGGTAATCGTGTCGGTGTTATCAACGTGTCGGCAAGGGTTAATTGCAATAAAAGGGTCGTAGTTGTTTCTGTGAAAAATTTATTCAACGTTTAAGACCGTTTTGAAGTTTGTTATAATCATCTTAATATGATAAGCGGTCTTGTCCGTAACAAACGTGACACGTCCATTGTCGGCCCGTAGAATAAAATAATGTATTTCAGCCGCTGTAGCGGACGATCCGGCTAAAAGTCAACTTGTAAAGCATTGAGTACATTCGCATTGAGAATGCGCTAAATGAATTTGACGAACTATTGTTTTTTCAAGGCTAGGGATTTTCCTAGGGTTTAATTCAAGGGGGGTTTTGTGTATTAAAACCCCAAGGAACTTCACCATGTGTAACAAGCCGACCAGTGATCAAATTCTACAGGTTTATTTATTCAATAAGTTGCAACAATACTTTTTTTCAATGGAAGTTTTACTACAACTTGGATAGGTTTAGTAACCGTAAATCTCTTTACACTGTTAGTACTTGACTGCCAAAAGTATAAAGTGAAATGAAAGGTGATTCTCATGTTCCCACTAATAGCAATCACTTTTTATCAAAATTTATGTGGATCAAAGCTGTACAAGAATTTCTTTTGTAATATTCTGCGGAATCTTTGTTTTTTCGAATTCTTATTAGTGGGAACATTGGATGAGCTTAGAGTTAACAGATCTGGAGACTGGACTAAATAAATCTGAAAAATGTTTATTTTTGTTAAAATAGTGAAGCCTATGACTTTATTTAAATGTTAGGTATTGCATGTAGTGTAAATAAATTATAGAAGTTCAAGTGCTTTTCAGGCTTAGAGAACATCTCTAATGTCGTATTTCTAAATCAATTTTTCTTTCAAAACACATTTTAATTGTCCACAACAAAAATGAGTAAAAAACTGGGTACTAAAATGGCCGCGCAGGCGTGGGTAGACAAAATTGCTTACTTCAATGAATCAATATGTCATCTTTAAGAATCAACACTAATTTGGATGAATCAGAAAGACAAAAACTTCAGATTTAACCAGTTATAACTACATTTTTTGAAAAAAGATAGAAATTCTGAAACTGAGGGGGGGAAATCGTTTCTCGTAACATCAAAAAGCTTCCTCTTTTATCTTTCGACTCGGAAGCTGTCTACCCAAAAGACTTGTCCAATCTTACGCGGCCGTTTTAGTATCCAGGTCACTACTCATTTTTTTAGCTTTAATGCTCTGTGTTAAAGCACACAGCAGGCTATTAATAAATACACACAGGAAGATTCGGTTATTGCTTCAGTATTGAAAAAAAGTGATAAATCATTGCACTGTAGCTGGCTTTCTTTTTCGGCTTCAAGCTAAACCATAACAAGAAACATTTTCTGTGACAAAAGGGTCTACACAAATTTTGAATGGGCAACTTGAAACTGAATATAAACAGAAAATTTTTTTGTTTTAGTGATTTACTTTAGTCAAGGAACTCTTCTACATAAAAATTATGATTGGTATTACCCCATTTGCAAATCATTATCAAGAGTCTTAGGGCATGGCCCTTAACCAATAAAATTATGGTGGAAATTTCAGATTTTAAGTAACATTGCCTTTAATAAAATAACAAAAAAAAAACACGTTACTGAAATGATTGAAATTCTATGAAAAGTCGCTTTTGAGAAGAAACAGGTTCCACTTTACTCTTCATCGTGATTGTAAGACTTCAGTAATCAGTAACATTTGACGAACAGAAAAGAAAAAAATTGTTCACTACTTTCAGTTCAAGATGGAAAACGAGTCAGAAAAGACAGAAACCTTTAGCATTGCAATTCAAAGCACATTTATATCATTTAGGTAGCTATGTTACCGAATACGAAACTTGAATATATAACTATTTTGAAATTTTAAAACAATATTTGTGGCACTAAAGAATGACTCGGTGAGACAGGTGAGCTCTGATACAGAGTTCTTTTCTCTTGTTTTAAAAGCTCGCATTTTTGCATAGGTCTCACACTATGGGTGATACGATCACTATCATCAATACTGTTACATTTGCCAGGAAATTACAACTGTACAATCAGTATTTCACTACATTAATAAACCATTTGCATGATGGTGCCGTTTTGCTGCAAATACCTGAACGTTTTGCAAAATTTCTTTCTTATGTACGGTTTTATTCCCTTTCTAAGGATAGTAGAAGAATTGCCACTAATTGTTTGTTGAAGAAAGGAGGCAGAACATTCTTGCAGTTGTGCTATGGGATAGAATCGTACAAATTGGCTATTTAAGAAAATACTTAAAGAACCAATGTGGACAATCACACAACTCCTCATCCCAAAACGCTGCCATGGGGAATGCATGCAAGTTTTCGATGATGAAAGTCTTAGAAACACTTTGTAAAAATAACTGTTTATATCAATATATCCTTTTGATAATATGAACACTGCAAACCCACAAAATAATCTGTTTACAATCTGTTTACAACAGTGTCTTGTCCAATAAGAACTTTGCATACACTTGGCAGTCGGGAACTATTGTATCAAAACTTTAATATCCATTTAAACTATAAGAGTAACACAGTAAAATTCAATAAAAGAAAATGATTAATCGAGTTGCCTTAAAGTTAGAATTTCAAGGTACTTGTTTGCTTTGTAGTTCAGTTTTTCTTGCCCTTCTTATTCGTCTGTGGACCTCTGGGGGGCGTTACCGGTCGACCAGAATTTAGTCCTCCATATTGGTACTTCGCCTTCTTTTCTGACGGCTTAAGTATCTGCAACAAAAAGATACATAGAACTCCCACGTTTCACGTCTCAGCAGTACACGGATTACCTAAAGTTAAGTTGTAGACTCTATAGGACTCTTACGAAAAATAAGATTTGTTGTACAGAAAAAGCTCTGATCTCTGAATCAGAACTGGGTTTCTACTCTTTGCATGCCTTGTTCTGACTTGTTGAAGTACTACCAAAAGATAGATCAAGTATAGATACCACGTGCGTACAGTACTAGTAGCTAACTTGAAGGTACTGAAAAGGGCAATATAAGGACTTTACTATTTGAGAGTAGTTACAGTATTTGGTCCTAAACAGCTGACACAGCTTCACTGCAATCCGAATAATCGTTTACATGTATGAGACATGTCGAGTCTAGAAACCAGTTATTTACATATGAAATATGCCTGTTGATAGGGAAATTGTAATTTATATACTTTTTAATTTGATTCGAGTAGTTCCTTTAAATTTTCTGTGCAAAGTTCAAACGTTTTTATGGTAAGTTTTCAAACTGCGGGGTGCATTACGAACCTGGAAAGAACACATGAGGGTCTCATCAACACTCATCATGCCACCAGCATTGTCAAACTCTCCACAATAGTTTGGAGCCGAAAACAAAGTTACAAGTTGGCGCTTGGCGAAGAACTCGTACCCATCTTCAACAACCTATAGGTAACAAAGATAATCTTGATGAACTACTGTACTGTAAACACACAAAATTTAATATCCCCCTAACTATCTTCAAGACCCCTTTTTTGACAGACACAATCATTTCTATTATTAACAGTATGGAGGAAAAGGTGATAAGAATGATGGTGTGAATTGATGAAGGTGATGTAAAATATAGTGTTACTCTGCTTGCTCTAAGGGGCAAGCATCACGAGTTTGCATGCCATGGTAGTTTACTAGCATAATTGATATTGAGTGCTGCCATAGTCAAGAATTTTACTAGCATAATTGATATTAAGTGAAAGCTGCCATAGTCAAGAATTTTACTAGCATAATTGATATTAAGTGAAAGCTGCCATAGTCATGAAGAAAAAAAAAAGCTTCTGAGAAAAAGAAGCTTGTGCCAACACAAACATTTCTTCTATAGTTATTTCCAAGCTGAAGATATTTATACAACTACTAATTTATTAACGTATGGATATATTGAGCCAGCAGTTAGCAGGACATATGCCCGATATTCTATCTATAAGAACCAAGTTAAGTGACCCGTTCCCTCGCGAGTTACAGTAGCTCAGTGGGTAGAGGGTCTGATCAGTAATCAGAAGGTCATGGGTTCGATTCCCGTTAGGTAGTTTTCTTCTGAGAAAAAGAAGCTTGTATCAAAACGAACATTTCTTCTACAAAAGATAAACAGTTTTCTTTCAAGTTTAGCTAAGTGATCAAAGCTGTTTTTAAAACAATGATGCTAGTGTATAATGCAAAACAATGCAACTATTCTTTTACTAGTTGAAAAATCTCTGACATCCCAGAAACACATACTTGATGTGCTCGACAAATGAGATCCAAATCATGTCGATTAAGGAACTTGCTAACAACATCAGCACCAAATGTAAATGAAACTCCTCGGTCATTTTCACCCCAGCCGCTGGTATCTTTATCTGGATCTGACCACAAAAGGTCACACAACAGCCCTGTTGGCCCATGAAATCTAGTTTTAGTAAACATACTTTACTGTATATGCAACTAAATCCACGTACCATAGACTTATAGACTGTTTAACAGCAAATCAATTAGAATGGATGATCACCAGAAAGAAGTCAGAACCTTTATACAAACCTATTATCTTTAGTGATAGTAACAGAAACAATTTTTGTTCTTATAAAAATTTCAATTCCTTGAAAAGTCCTTTTAGATTTCTAAGCTTTTAGGTGATCGAATGTAAGAAACTCTTAGAAACAGATGCATATGTTCTCTATAGGCATTCTATTTTTGTAGTGTTTTAAATATCCACCTATAGCTCTTTTGTATTTTACCACCTTTTATACTATTGTCCATTTAACCATAACACTTAATACACATAGATTTGCACACCACAACTTTTCTCTTTTATCATTATTTTAAATCTCTGAAAAAACAACCTTATTCGAACCCATTATTTTTACTTTTTATATTACGTTTTATGTACAATGCTACTGAAGAACAACTTTTCCAGTTACAATCCATGTTTTTACATGGCATACCAATTCATAAAAATAATAAAAGTAATATTAATAATAAATATTATAGAAACAACAACAATAATAATACTAATAATAATAATGGTAACGGTAATAATATGGGAAAGTTTATGAAAGGCTAAGACCAAATCATATTGATTTGTTGAGGCAAGGATTTTTTCAAAATAATTTGAGTCGGTCGGTCGGAAAAAAAAAAAAAAAAAAAACAGATCCGTGTATCCGTGTCACGCCATATGTGTATAAATACTGAAATTTCAACGTAGATAATCTGTTGCTAAAAGATAAGACTAGATATAGTTCCCACTACAGTTACCCCCGCCTTTACTAACGTGACATTTTTTGTAGTGATTTCATTTAAATCTTGAAATAGTTAAATGACTAATCAAACATTCAGTCCCTATATTATAAAGTAGGAGACATAATTTTATTAGAATAATGATCATTTCTACGAAACCAGATTTAAAAGCATCAAATGAAGCATACAATCGACATGCTGGCGCGATGTCTGTTTCTTTTAAAACACGTTTAGTGCTCAGATTTCGCAGCTATAAAGGGTCAATTTTATGACATGACATTTTTTAAAGCACGACCAAACATCACCAAAGACTTTATAAACAATAGCATTACCGACAAACGGCCATATGCACAAAAACACTCCATTATTTACGCAGGTATTTAGCTTCTACTTAATTTAAGCACATTCAACTGCATATAATTTTATTGTGAAATTGACAAGTAGAACAAGTACCAAAAACTGAAATTAAAATTTAACGATCACCCTTTGTTTTTGTTTTTTTTTTTCATTTGGAAAAAATGAGGATCAGTCGGATCCGTGCCCCAACACATTAATCTGGTCTGACCTAACTTTAAAAACAACAATGTTATAAGTCTTACTCAGTGATGTACATTATCTGTACAGGTTACTTTAACCACTAAGTAAACATAAATACATTAAATAATGACAATACTATTACAAAACAAACTCAAAGCTATGTAACAAACACATCTAACATTAACATTTTAAAACATGATTCATAATTTGTGGAATTGTCCTTTCTTTCCTGAGTTTGATAATACAAAAGTTTGTACATATGGAGATGTTTGCTAGCCCACAAAGGCCATATTCTTACAGATTGACAAGTTCTACCCCGTAGTGAGAAGAATTTTCGAACTGACGTTTCGGATTGTAGTCTTTCGTTGGAGTAAATGTCTATTTATCAATCTGTAAAACTGTTTTTGCAGAAACACTGATGCAGTATTCCATTTACAAAGGCTATACATACAGTAGGTTACATTTTTTGTGGTTCATTTTTAAGAAAGAAGAATAGTTCTACAAAATACATCAAGAGAACTAATAAGGAGAATTAAAATCATTATGCAACTCCTTGACAAGGCCAGTAATTTTTCTTTTGATGCCTTCATCATCATCATCATATTCGGTTTTACGTCCGTTTTACATGCTGGCATGCGTTGGACGGTTTTCAGAAAATTGACTTCAAAGCTAACCTATCTCTAGCAACTTTTGTTGCTAGAAGACTCTTGTTGCTTGAATTTGATTCTAGCCAAAAAATTAATTGTAATAACTAAAATGACTTATGTTTTATAAATAAAGTTGGAACTAACAGCCTCCAGTTATTAAACTTGGAGTCAAAAAGCCAGGGAAGTCAACAAAAATTAATGCTAGAATTAAGTTTAGCACTGAAATAATGCCTCCAGGTAAAATGGCCGAGATAAAAATTATGATTAACAGTCTGCTTACAGTAGGCAAAAGGAACATTCTTGAAAAAGATGTCGATATTTCCCTTTGAAAATATTCCGCAACACTGGCTGTGATTATCAATTGAAACAAATGTAACTATATGGTGAAGTTTTAAAATAAATACAGTATTTTATTTCTAAAATTTAGTTTTGATTGGAAGCCACGATGCTGACCATCACTATCACTGACAATTCGGTGGTTTCCTTTATCCGAGAACAAAGAATAACATGCTACATAGCAATTCTGCAAATAAATTACAGGTTTCAGGTACATGAATAATTCATTAAAAATTTATTGTAGTTGGAAATGCTTTCATGCAGTCACTGACTTAAGCCTTGATAATGGTAATACGTGTTAATTCATATTCTTCCACTTCTCTGACATTTTTAAATTTTTCAATGATAACTGATCTTTCAACATGCCTTATGATGTATGTATCCATGTTGAATGCGACACTATTAAATTAAATGGCCACCAAATAAAACCTGAGATTCTTACCAGTATCTGGTACATCTGTCGGTCTCATTATTCTTCTGATTTGTTCCATTGACTGCAAGTCAGGTGACAAGCCTAATGATAATCAATATATTAATTTAAGCAATCATCCCAACAGTGATCCATTTAGAAATTAAATTAAATGAGTCCTGGGACTCACACCACCTCGAGGCAATGAGTCCCAAACCCAAGGTAAAGAATCCCAATTCAATACATATGGGTCTACTCTAGGGAGATTACCTCCATTAGGTAACAATACAAGAGGCTTTAAGTAGCCCATGCCCATGGGCTCTCAGTAAAATACAAGTACGGCAGAACTCCAAAATTTCTCCTTGAAGCATCTTTGAAATTCCTTTGTTACCAAATTAACAGAATGCATGCTAACGACTAGCCTGTATTGTCGTAAACTATTCCCCATTTTCACTTTGTTGCACTTCTTACTGATAATAAAAGTAGTTCTAACAACAGCTCATATTGCTAAAATTCGGTTTAGTTTTTCTCAAGTATTCTCAGTTTTGCTCAAGGTGATTCTCAAAGATCACTGGGAAATGATGGGCTTGTTGATGGAGATCAGTCTGCCTGACACCTTCGTGTCGATCCCCGATCTCACACAAAGTTTGTATTCTTGGTTTTCACACAATCCCAAGAAAGACAAAAGACAATAGACATGGTGGCCATGTTGGTGTCCCAAACAAAAGAAATAATCAAAATTCTTTTGTTAAGAGAACACCAACATGGCCACCATGACGTCAGGTGAAAACCAGCAATTAAAGCAAATGAGAAAAATCCACAGTGAAAAACAGTGTATGGAAAGTTTAAGCATTTACTGTATGTAAGAAAAGCCTGAGCTGAAACATGAGCATACTGTAAATCCTTTGGGCTAAAACTTGAAAAGTCAGCTCTAAGTCACTTCTGTATCAAAGGCAGGCTGCTGGGGTAACACTTGAAACAACAACTTTTAATCACTGCTCTAACTGAAGGCTAAAACTGGAAAGTCAGTTCTATGTCAGTGCTCTGATAACAGGTTAACACTTTAACAGTTAGCTTAATTTGCACTTTCCTTACAGTAACGATTAAACTTTTTAAAGGGTTAATCATACCATGTGTTTCACCACCTCACCAGCAAAATATTTTAATGTTTTTTAAACTGTTCTAAAACTAAGTATTACAGCAGGAAACTTCGCTTAGGATCAATTTTGACCTCATTTTAGTTTTTGCCTGTTGGACCTTCACAGGAAGTGAAATATTAATTCTGATGTCACACACACACACACACTCTACTTTTTCACTTGACCTTCAGTTAAAGGTTCAAGTCTTGTTATAAACCTAATTCAGAACCAGAAAATGTCAGGCAAAGACTTTTATCATATTCCTTTTTTTGAAATAAACCCCTCTTTATCAGTTTCTTTCTCTCTCAGTGATGTACCAAGCAATAAGCCATTCTATTGTACTTCATACAGAAATTAGAGTAACCATTAAACACAAGACATTTGAAAATTTACATTTGACAGATCTATAACTATAATTGCTTTTTTGTTCTTTACTAACCTCCATGGCAACAAAAAATCTTTTCATCTACAATGGCAGCAATTGGTAAGCAGTTGAAACAATCTGTAAAGGTCTTCCATAGCTTGATGTTATACCGTCTTTTACCTGCCATAATGGAACATTACATCATTTCAGGTACACAAAATGTTAGCAAGAACCCATAATTATACAGTATATTGCTGATAGTTGAAGAAACTGACAGTCATTTTTGTTTACCAATATGACATATTTTAAAATTTATAAATAAAAATATTTTCTTTTAATTAAACTTCTAGAAACTGATGCTCATTACATCAATTAGCCCCAAGGTTATTCCAGGTAACCAGCACCTACTGTATCCCTGATTTAATTCTCTTTTATTAAAATATTTGTAACTTAACAACAGTGAAATAAAGTACTTGTTGTTGTCGTTGTTGTTGTTGTAGAGATACAATCTGTTGATACTAACAAGGTTTTAAATAAAAGGTACCTGCCAGCGAACTTCACTACTTACTTGGCATAAAGAAACCACCTACTTTGGTTACTAATTTAGTAGTAATTGTTTCTTTCCTCTAAACTATTGCCAAAAATGATAACTGTTTCAAGTTACTGTACCAACTCAATATCAGTGGCTAAAAAGAGATATTTAAAATATCATGTGTATCATCATCTGTATCATATCTGCTATCTGGTTCACCTAGTTGGTAAGGTGCCAGATACTCAGTTTGTGCAAATAAAATGAGAAATATCAGATCCTTTGTCTTCTATTCCATTACTTCCACAACCTATAGTAGTTCAAAACTTAATAAAAACTCTGTAACAGATAGTTAACTGTACTTATAGTATAGTAATGATTAATTATTTACTCTTATCAGTCTTAATCAAACTCAAAACATTTAGTATAAACCTACTAACGGTCTAACACGCATCCTGCATTCTGATTGGCTACTCTACCGGTCTATTTGTGATAGCCTACAAGTAGAGGAAAGATGGCAGATCAAAATAGTAATGAGCCCCGTTTTGCTATAATATCAGAGAATTTCATCAATGTTTTAATTTGTACATCCTTTTTGACTGATTAGTAGGCTTATACTAAAACAATTAGACCTCTCGGCCTTATAGACTACGAGTTTGAATAACCCATTTGGCCTACAGCCTCATGGGCTATTGACTCGTAGCCCATTCGTCCTCAAGGTCTAATTGTTAAATATACAATGTATTACTTAATATAAAAACCCAATTAACTCACACTCATCATAAAACCCATATATTCTGTTGATACTTGCACACTCATGGTTTCCACGAAGAAGAAAAAAGTTTTCTGGATACTTGATTTTGTAGGCTAATAGCAAACAAATTGTTTCGAGTGACTGCTTTCCTCTATCAACATAGTCACCAAGGAACAGATAATTTGCTTCAGGGGGGAATCCACCATACTCAAATAACCGTAATAGATCTGTATACTGTCCATGAATGTCACCTGGAAGATAAATTTATAACTTATAAAAAATCATATATATAATATATAATTGTACTCTGAGAAAATTCCTACTTAAACCACCATATTCTTCACAGCCTTCCTTTATAATTTCTATTTTTCAAAAACATCTTTCTATAAAATAAATAACACTATAAAAAATTATAACTGCAAAATTGCATGTAACAAAAGCTGCAAAAGAAGTTGCAGAAACATGTTAAATACACTAAAGAGAGTTATTTTTCAATTCAACTGTAAATTATTAGTCTGTTACTAATGAGGTAGGTAAGATTCAGGCCAAGATTTTTTTGAGGTTTCACCTCAGAGATCATCAGGTTTCCATTGGAAACTTACAAAATGCATATATAAAATTATCTATCAGAAATTAATAATTTAGGTAGGCACAAAGGTTTTCTCAAGCTTTCAATACTAATAAAAGATCATTAAGTTCTGATCATGTCACCTTTTACCCCAGAAGAAAGAGTCTCACAAATCTGCTTTCATTCTATCAAGTTTACACACTTTATAAGGATCAAAATGTAAAAAACTGCTTGTACATATGACAACTATTTCAGAAGTTACACCATTTTTCACTATTTGCATCTGGTCAGCAAATTAGAGGGTGTTACCTTGAACATAAGTAAATTTGATAAAAAAAAAGATAACATAATAATAATATAACAAAGTCATGTACTGTATAATAAAACTACTTTCGAGAATCATTTCTTGATTTTTGTTAACCAGAAATTTCAAAATCTTAAAATGCAAAGCTTGACATTACTGCACTCAAAAAAGTTTCTAAGTACAAATGAAATTCAGTCCAAAATGTTGAAAATTTCCATCATTGTCTGTAAATGCATTCACTGTGCCATTTTTCCTAGGAATTTCTGGCCTTGTTGATACACAAAGAAGTGTGGTTGCAGGTAACACATACAACAAATGACTTGTATCGGAGGTTCTTTCCAAGGTTTCAAACTGAAGCCTTTTTTGCACAGACTGCAGTCTTTCCTTGTATCTGTAACCTCCACTGAATGCTTTTGATCATTGAGCCTCTTCTCATCTTTTTCAGTGAGTGGAAGAGATGGGGGTCATCCAGGCCTTCCTAAAAATGACCTTTGACAAATGAGTTGAGAAGCCACCTTCAGTTGATAGTCAATAAACTCTTGTTTCAATCGAGGATTGGCTTTCCTCATTATGATGAAAAAATCCTGGAGGCAAACATCCAGGCCATAACAATGGAGCTTTTTCCAAGCCTTCCTTGACTTTCTGATAACAGAAAAGTTTTTGATCAGTTGGTCAGAAAGATCAACCCTTCCCATGTGCTTTTGGTAAGAAACTTGTGCAGGGGGGCAGGGGACATCAACTTGCTCTCGACCATTCTTTCATGTCACAGTTGGTAGAGTACCATCAGGATTTCTTAGTGGATGAATTGTCGAGAGAAGATACACTCCACACCTGTCAAGCCAGCTCATTGCAATCAATTGAAGGGTCTAGTGCAAAAACAACGTAAATGACTTTGTATGAAATGCTTCAAAGTTCTCCCAAAAGTTATGAAGAGATAACAGGTATAGTCTAGGGAGAGTTGAGAACTTCATCAAAAGTCACTTACGTTGTTTTTGCACTAGACCCTTCAATTGGTCATGACTCCTGAACTAGTAGTGTCCTCTCTGCAAGCACCTTTCATCAGCTTTTGAAATAACAATGTCCTTAGGAAAACCTCTCATAGCAAAAGTGACAAGGAACAAAGTTGCATGGAAGAAACTGAAAATCCAAATAAGATTATACCAGCTGACCAGTGGACAGACAATGTAAATGGATGGAGTGGAGATTTTATTATTGCCAACAAGCCAGCTGAGCGAAGATGCAAGGCTGGTGTGGTGGCAGGATTATGGAACCTTATGAGGATAGTATCCAGACGATACAAATCTTGAGTGTTTGTAAGAGATGTAGTGTAAGGATCATTTAGCCAATCGGAGGTGCGCTAAGAACTGCATCGAAACTGCAGC
>JAOBBB020115744.1:0-13058 GCA_025331005.2 Zoanthus gigantus
TGAACAAGTTTGAGAGAATTTTACTTTTAATCTTCAGTAGTTTGCTTTGTTTGATCAGTTCTCATTTTCTCATGACCGAGTGTTTTAATTAGTATGTGTTATGTGAGGAGAAGTTGGGTGATGATAAATGACTGGGACTGAAAGGGTTAATAACTAACGAAGTTGCCTATTGTAATCTCCAGAATTATTTTAAATCTAGTTTAGAGAAGATAACGTTCAATCGCTGCAATAAGGTTGATTTAAATCTGGCAAAGGATACCGAATGCATTAGGAGTGATTCAGTGTGGAAAGTTTCTGAAAAATCGCTTTGATATAATCTCTTGGTATATTTTTATCGATCCAAATTTTGGATTACCAGCTACTAAGTAAGTGTTTAGCTGAAATACTGTTTTGTTACAGAAGTGCTTAAATTTATTAAAACTCTGTTTGTCCACCTTAAGTTCGTGCTCGTCATCATTAATAATAATAATAATAATAATAATAATAATAATATCATCAACAACAACAAATCCTAATGTCTTTAATTTTTATAGCTGAGAAAAAAAGTAAAAAAAAAAAGCGAAAAAAAGAAAAGAGAAGATAATTTACAACGGGGAAAAAACAGAGCACTGTGATACTCGAGCTCACTACGTAATTAGACAAAACTTTGAAAAGAGTGAAATTAATCTTTAGTTGCTCTCGGCCTCTACGACTAGCTATGTTATCGGTAATTTTGATTTGGCGACATAAGTGACTACTGCGTATGTGCATTCGATTTTTTTGTGTTTTTTCGTTTATTGACAAATGATGATGATGATGATGATAATAATAATAATAATAATAATAATAATAATTATAATAATTTCTTTGATCTTGAAACTTTTCTACAAGTACCTATTCATCTTCAAACAAACAAGTAGAGCAAAAAATTATAAAAGAATACAAATTTATAGTTAATTACGAATGCAAAAATCAAATCCCACATGCGTAACCGAGCAACTCCGGCCTCTTTTATATAACCCTGAACAGCACCAATTTGCCAAAAAGAAGACGCGACACAAAAACTAAAAATTAATCGGAGAGTGGTGCAACCAAACCACTAGTCACGTGGCCGTAAGAGACACATCTGCTTATGTGTTGGAAATTTGTGATACAAAAACGAAAAAAAAAACGAGGATATTCCATACCTGTGCTCCTTCCGGCACGAGTAATGTTTATAATAATAATAATGATAATAATAATAATAATAATAAATGAGAAAAGAGATATTTTAAAGAAGCCCCGTAGAGGTCCTCTGAATCTCATTAAATTGTTAAAATAAAATATAAAAAATCATTAGATACTCTATAATATGAAAAAAACCTAAGAAAATTTCAAGAACTATGAAAGGGTGTTTAGAATTTGAGATTTAAATTTTGAAAACTTGGCACTTGTGTTTATGCTAAATGTTAATTCTTTAAGTTCATTTAAAAAAAAGGTAATTGTTGTCGTAATATTCTCGTGTTTTCTATTAGAGAAACAATCTGGCAGTTTTCCGTAATTTCCAATCTCTTACAGAGTCGGAAGGGCAATTGGTTTTCTTTACGAGATTTTCGTCTCTAGTTGGAGGCGCAGGACACTCTCTCTTCTTTTACTAAGCTGCATGGCGCAGCAGTTCCAGGGACTATGATGACAGGGACGTATGACATACAACTTCAGATTGTAGTGGGGCATTAAGCATTAAAGAGCATTAGCCCTTTCAGTGCCAGTTGTACTGTTAAATTCTCCCAACTTGCACCCATACTTTTCATTGAACACCTTTATAGAACTTTACTTTTAATCTTCAGTAGTTTGCTTTGTTTGATCAATCTGCATTTTCTCATTACCAAATGTCTTATTTTGTATATGTTATGTAAGGAGAAGTTGGGTGTTGATAACTGACTAGGACTGAAAGCTTAAGGGTTAAATCAAAACTTATCTTGTAGTGAATGATGATACTTAAGAATTTTATTATTGACGTAGCTGTGATTCTTCTAACAAATGTTAGTGAGGTGTGTTAGTATAAAATAATTGATTGTATTTTGGATTTAGGAGTCCGATCTTGATCGCATGACAAGAAAGAGAGAAGCTCAGCTCAAATACCAGAAGGACGAGAACGAACTCGAGATCACCAAATCGAAACAAATGGCGGATATTGAATCGGAAAAGTTTCATAACATGGTATCAGCGATTGGAGCTGACACAATTCAAGCTATTGCAACTTCAGGACCGGAGATGCAGGTCAGTTTCTCTTCTGTTTCAGTAACTGTTACATTTTGTAAACTGAGTACTCGTGGCGCTTCCCTTGCTAATAAGGTGGTGATGCTAATGGTGGTAAGTCGATGATGGTAGTGACTGCAATGATGGTCATGATGATGATGATGATGATGATAATGATGCCGGTTATGATGGTGGTGATGATGATGACCATGATGATGATGATGATGATGATGATGGTGGTGGTGATGATTAACATGATGATGATGATGATTACCATGATGATGGTGGTGTGATGATGGTGATGGTGATGATTGCCATGATGACGATGATGATTATGATTGCCATGAAGATGATGATGGTAGTGATGATGGTTACGATGATGACGGTAGTGGCGACGATTGATTTTGTTCTGACGGTCATGATACGTTTATATTATCGTAAATTGAAATGTTTAGTTATTGATGATGGTGGTGGCGATGATGGCTCTGTGATTATAAATTATTATTATTATTATCATTATCATTATTATTATTATTATTACGAGTAGTAGTAGTAGTTGTTGTTGTGTTATTGATTTCTTGGTTTTACTTTTTACATACCACATATTTCCATTATTAGAATGTGAGGATAGCGTTATGCTCGCCCTATTTTTTATAATATTTATGTTTCTTCTTATAAAATGTTTAAACATCTCATCTCATTGAAATACTAAGACCAAAACAATTTAATCTTTCAAATCTTTCAAATCATGGACCCTGTTTCACGAGAAGTGGAAAAATAAAAAGATCGGCGTTGTTATTAAAGAAAAATATTAACGTATCAAAAGCTTATTTATTTCATCAATAATTGCTTTCAATATTAATACTAATTAAATTTGATCGGTTTGGGTTCGCTTTTCTAACTTGTTTATAGAACAATATTTTTTGCAATATTTTTTCCCGACCGACCGACCCTAAAATTTTCCAAAAACCTGTTCTTTAAAAATTGGTCTGACCTAAGTTGTTTCAAATTTCCCGCAGGTCAAACTACTCAAGTCTCTTGGTTTGAAGTCCACACTCATTACAGATGGCAGTTCGCCTATCAATTTGTTTAACACAGCTCAAGGGCTGATTGGCGCACTGGGAGCTCCAGGGTCATCAGCCGAGGATTACTAACCACAATTCATTCTCCTAAGCCATTATATCTAAGTTTTTTGTGGCCTTTGATTTAAAATGACATTAGTATTTACTAGTTATTCAGGAATACATTTAGTTGTATTTGAAAATAAAAGTCACAGTGCTAGCAACTTGAATCGTAAATATCTGTAGTAACTTGAATCTTAATTAAATATCTGCATACTCAAGGCTACGAATGCTGCTTTTCTAGTAACTTGGCAACTAGTTCAGTGTTTTATTGGGATCAATTTAATTGGTTTGTCTTTTAAAATGATTCAGTTTCTATTGGCGAGGTAGATTAAACAATTTGGAAAACACAGACCCTAATTTCAAGGGTGGAAAAATTTGAAAAAAAATTTCTGGCGTAATGAAGCGTTTATTATACACCTTCGGTGGATTGAATAAATCAACTAAAGGTGTCCCGTTCCATCAGCTGTGGCTTCATAGTTCATTAAGTAAGAGTGCTGAATCAGTATTGACGATTTTTCTGATTAGAAGGATGGGAAACGTTTCAACCAAAAGTTGGCGTTGTGAAGCGTTAATTATATCTCTTAGGTGGATTGGATGGAGCAACTCAAATTTACTCGCGCCATCAACTAGGATTAACTTTGAAAGTGAATTTGTTTAATGGCGCACATAGCCTCGAAGATCCTTCATAACGCCGATTCAGTTAAGACGCATCCATATGACACGTGAGACTAGCGCCACTGGGGGCCACCTGGGATTGCGAATTCACCCTGTACAAAAATGAATGGTTCACAGGCACAATTATTTATTTTAACCGAAAACTAAAGGAGTACAAAGTGAACTATGCCGACAAAACTTCGGATTACCTCAGTCCTACCATGACTTTGATCAGGGGCAGCGGGACCGATAATACCGATTTAAGGTGAATTGTCAGTATATTAATAAGCATTTTTAGTGTTGATCTTTCACGTCACAGTATAGAAGTAAATCAGTTCAGAATACTTACAAAAAATCTTCAGCATCGGGAAACTTTACGCGTTTCCCGCCAAACTTTCTTCCTCTCTTGAAACACAAACCACGTTTTTCACGTGAGTCCGAGTTTTTCAGGGGTCAGTCGAGTCCTTTCTAGTCATGAGTTTATTGACATGCCTTTAGAAAGTGCTACGTAAATATTGTAATGGGTTATAAGTCCAACTTGACTTTTTGTGGAAAACTGAATCTTGCAGCTTTTGAGCAACATTTTAGAAAACATCTCTTTTAAAGCTACCCTATTCAATATACAGTTTTCCCTGTCATGAAAACTTGATTCGTTTTCAGTTGAATTTATGAGTAAAAGAAGTAAAACTGACTCCAACAAGCGTTCATCCATATTTCTTTGTCTCAGGCGGGAACGCGATGCGCGTATTATGTGCAGCATTAGCTCCATCATGTTAACGTATGACATTTAAAATTCTGAAAGGGGTGTATTCTTCGTAGCGCTCAAACAGATGTCTGAATGATTGGCTTCCCATACCTTTTCTTAGGCTTTCTTTATTTGGTTTGTGTCTTGATTGTTCTTTTTTTATTTGTTTTCAATCCATGGGAGAAATCCCGCCCAAGCAACTTGCATGAAGGCTTCATAGCTAGCAAAGCTTGTGGTAACGCACTCTCGGTTGCAACTACGACCCTCCATAACAACAGATACCAAGCCTTCTGCTACTACCCCTGATTTGATCCACAAATTCTTGAGCCCGGCATATTGGAACCTCTTGCCAGTGATGTGCATATGTTCCTAGAGTGTGGAATGTGCCGAGATGAGGCACGATTGGCTTGTACAGTTAAGCATCCAACGCCCTGCAATAGATACCTTGATCGAAAACACAGTTATATCGGTGAGTTTGAGGGCGCACATTATGGTAAAAGACTGGTTGATAACTTCTTGGATGGTTGACAAGCTGGTTGCTGGAGTATTTATTGTAGGCAGATATCCCACATTACTCTGGGTGATGGATTCTTGATCATGCACTTGTATTTTGAATCCCGTCCAGCTCCTGCCTTTTCCTGGTATCTATATATATTTTAATCACGTTCCTCGTAGGGGCCCCGTTCTTTGGGTTATATCGTATATTGGTAACGGTGTTGCAGTTACGAAACATGGCCTCTTCTTGGACTTATCCACTTTGAGTAAGACAACCTCTAGATACTGGACAGCAACACCATTGACACGATGTGATGTTCCACCACCTGACAAAGTGCTCTCCAGCCGGTCAATGCTACCAAATTCTAGGACCGTATCATTATGTGCGTGTATATTGCTTGTTCTGCTACGCAAAGCTTTTGTAAGCATAAAACCGTATTCACCTTCTCTATCATTCCTTCATAGGCAATCCGGATAAACTAGGACTCTATTAGAATCGCTCTGTGTTATAAACAACGTGTTTTAAAACTCGTTACTTAACTTCATTTTGAAGTTCCTGCTTGTAGATAGTTTTATTCTTGCACTGCACTATCTTTCATGAAGCCAATGAGCATTTCGTTTAGCTTCGAAAGATCTATAATCTCCTTATTTTCAAATAACTCATTCCTGATACAATTAAACAACTTAGAATACGCGTTCAGCTTGGCTCCGGCATAATCTACACTCACTGTCTCTTTGTCTTCATCTTTAGTTTCTCCCAACACATCGTCTTTTAAGGTCTCACTACTGATTACTACCAATGTTAATGCACTGCCTATTGCAAGTAGGGTGGCAATAAGCTTCAGCAGCAACCAGCTCTCGTGGAAGGATTGATAGCATCCTCGAGTCCTCCTTGATTTCTGTAGCATTTCTAACTGTTATGTCAGTTCTTAGCTGCTCGGCTTGCTCGTACGTTTATTGTACTTACTTTTCTTATCACTAAATAGGTTTTCCACTTATGGAAGCTCTTCTCTTCCCTTCTATAACTTCTTCTTAATCCTTGCACTTCTCTTTCCGCGCCTCTCACGTTCAATCCTCCCTAGATCACTTTTCATAGTAAAAATATTTTTACAATTTCAGTGATAATATACTCTCTCAGTTATTTTTCATTATCAGAAGCCACTTTGATGTCAAGAATAGCCTCATGTTGCCTTATTTCTCTGCTGCCCTCCTCAAAGTTTGCCAAGATTAATAGAGTCTGGACTTTTAAACAACTTACCATTGTCGTCACTGCAACTGAATTAAGCAATTGGATTCCGTTCGCGCATGTTTTCTAGGAATATTGTGTCACCGGACATGCTGCTATCAATTTTCTCTACGTAATGTCGCCACGTCTAGTAAATCTGTCAACACTTCATAAAAAACAAGATAGCTGCCGTTCAATAGGACCCAGTCCCCGCGAGGATACCACAAGACAATATATTTGTTTCCCTGGTATTCTTGAGATGTAAGATACGAGATCGGACATAAAAATAGAAAGTTAGAGAAAAGTGACTGTCCGAAACGCTATGTTTACTTCACACCACAGGATACCCAAAGATAATCAATGTTAACTATCAAAATACTAACTTATCAAAATACTTTATGCAACGCAGAAGTGAAACGTGGATATTCGTTTAAATGGTTTCATTTCAATAAAGATTAATTTTGCAACAGATTGGTTGATATACACTACGCAATAACGTCATTTAAAAGGTAATATGGGCTATCACGTGACCAAATAGGCAGATAACTTGATAATTTTTGTTCACCTCACCCTCAGCATATGTAACAAGGTGTTGACAGGCTATTTACTCAACAACTGTTTCTGATCATTTTTAGATGAGATATTTCGAAAAAGTTAAAACGCTGCTTATTTGCTGATTGCGCAATTTCAAGGTCACGCGATAGCCTTAAGCTACCACTACAGCATTGCTATCATATATATCTGGAATCTACTCGTGATGATTTGATCAAGGGCGATAGCAAACGGGAGATTAGAATTTATGATGAAATAAAATCATCCTTACTTCATTTGTTGTCCCATGTCTTGTTTTACATAAACCGCCTTACTCCATTTTACCCCAAAACTGCTACAAAATTCCCCTAAAATTAAGGAAAAAATCCAACAATCTCTCTCTGCTGCCATTTTTAGATTTGGTTTGATAATCAGACTTGGCTCCAGCTCCCTCTCAATTTAGGTTTTAATTAATGACGTAATATAAAAAAATTTTGAAAGAAAAAATGGACTGTTGTTTCAATCGCGTGCGGGTTTACTTCCAAATATGGATATGACCCTGGCTTCTTCTCCATATTTGGCTTCGAATATAACAGTCGGTTCGCGAAAAATTCAAATCTCGTTTTCATTGCAAACAAATAAAAGTGAAGCCGAATTGAAGGTGGCGCCGGTTTCAATTTTCGAACAAGAAGCCAGACGTTTTTTCTTTTTATTTTGAAAGAGAGTACATTATTTTAATAAACTTAATAATATTGTTAATATTTATGTCATATTTAGTTTACTGTTCTGCATCTATGTTTTTTAGTTTAAAATTAAATCGTTCTTTTTGGAACGCTGCACGTATTGAGGTGAACGACGCTCAAAGTCCAATGCATGATAGTAGGTTCAGCTTAAAAAAAGCCACCGCAATTATTAGTCAGAGTCAATTCAGTACAGATTCCTCTAGCTGGTAGTTTTCGCGATGTTTCAGAACACTTTGAAAGCTTTAGTCACAATGAAGAAAGTGTACTAGAGAAAGAGAAGAAAAATAAACAAGTGGGAATGGTTTGTCGTTCATCGAGTGGTAAAGACAGAGTTGTGGGCCTGGACGTCGGCCACCCCTAAATCATCAAGAAAGAAAAAGTACCGAAAAGGAAGCTGCCTTCACAGAAAGGTCAAGCTTTGTTCAAAAACATTGCAACAAAAGCAAGGCGTGGTAAGGTATCAGCTTAGAGATAGAGAAGGGCGACTGTTGAGCCTGAACTAAAGTTGTTTAAAGAGCTCATCAGTGATGAAGGATAAGTTGGTATTTTCTTTCAGCTTAGACCAAGAAAGCCTTGTTTTCCTAAAGATCGGAGATTATTCCTTTTCGTCTTACACAAGCGGGTTACAGTGCTCGGGAAATCACTTCTGACTTAAACTTGAAAATGTACCCTACAAAATTTATTGACATATGATAATTTTTGAAACCTTAATTAGCTATACTTTAGTTTCAAAGTTGCAAGCACAAGTATCAACAAGTTCGTGAATGCCAAGACAGAGAGACTCAGTAGCCAAAGGTTTCGGCCGCTTTCCAGACACAATGGGCATTTCTGTGCATAACGGAGTAAGTGCTTCTTGATTGGTTGAGGGTCGGGGTCAGCTCAGTTTAATTTAGTGATTTTCATTGGTCAAAACTGCATTTACGTAACCTGTGCTACTATGCCTAAGGTACCTTCAGAAAGAGCCGACACAATAAGGAGTCGATCCTAATTCGGGAACTAACTACTTTATGTGAGCGGAAAGTCTTCTTCCATAGAATTATAGAAAGTAGAATAGAAGCCAACTGCCCAACACAGCAGGAATTTGGATTTTTATACTTAAAGAATATGATTGACAAATAAAGAAGTCTAAGCCGTGTATTAGATTGTGATAAAACACGACAGGTGTTTTAGAACACGAGGGAAATGTAGAAAACACGAGCTGCAGGTGAGTTTTTTTTACATCTCTCGAGTGTTCTCAAATGCCCGAAGTGTTTTATTACAGTCTAAAACTCGGTTCAGGCTTCTTCATTTGCTTTATAATATAGATTCTACACGTCGCGAATAGTGGAAAACAATAAAACACGCTTTCTCTATGTTTTATACTCTGATAAAACACGGTTTTTTGACCAATCAGAGCGCGCATAGGGTCCTATCTATATTCTTGAGTTTCACTAAGTCCCACAAGGATATAACACAATGGCAGACGATGGAGGTCAGATAATAAGATTCAAACTAGATTCTAATGAGATTCTTTTGTATAACTGACCACCATGTGCACTGAATTGGAACCTTATGAAACCCACCAATTATAATGTCATCTAAATCCCAGTACAGCGCAGCCATTTTCCCCCTCTTCGATGTATCACATTATGAGCCCCAGAAGTAGACTACCAACTTTACCGCGAAAAGTGATCTAAAATAAACTGGTCTTTGAAAATGCCGTGACATAGGGTCAGTATGGGAGTAGTTAGCTCCTGGTTGTGGCTCCTGTGAATACGTCATCGATGACTGACGTCATCCATGAGGTAAAAAAGGCCATTTACTACAACTGTTCCTACCTAGTTTTTGTAATTTTTTTAAAATAAAATCTATACTGATAAAGCGGAGATTAATTAAGTTTAGCTCTTCCAAAATTTAATATGACCTAGTAATTAATTTTTATAACTTAATGAATCAAAACCTAAAAGTTTAGATGTGTTCCCGGAAATTGTATTCATATCCCGAGAGACACAATTAACTTCCGGCTGCGTACAAAATCTGCGCGGGTACAAGTTTGCACAATAACCTGCGGGCCACAAAGTATCTCCTTGGATTTGGTTCGGCATTCCTGTTACTCAAAAAAAATGGCAGTGAACGTGTACACGACTGGAAATGCTCCTTCTGATAACATGAGTCGTCATGAAATGCTAACCTGGGTGAATCAGGCACTGAGTCTCAAACTAACAAAAGTTGAACAGATGTGTTCTGGTAAGTTGCCTTAATTTTTTTAATTACTGAAACACTCTAAGCAGTTCGGTCTTCAAAATGCCGGCTAATTAATTCGCTCATTTTCTAGCTGCCATAGTCTGATATTTAAACTTAAGTTTATTTGACATTTTGACCTTATAAACGTAAATGTTTTTGATAATCTACAATCTTTAACTGCCAAGGCCAAAAACCGGTAAAAACACTGGGTTTTATACACAGTTAGTCAAGTTATCAACCAAATTGGAGAAGGCGTTGCAGTGCATTTTAGAGGTGATCCCGGCATGAAAATTTTATGGATTCTTATAGTTGTGCAGAACCAAACATAGAACTTTGACGCTTCCTTACTACCTTTGTAATATACGCCGAACAACTCACAAAATTTTCTATTTCAATCCGAGTTTCTTAAACGCAAAACCTCGGCACATTTCTGACTTGTGGAGGTGGCAACATTTTTGAGTTGTCTGTTTGATCGGGACGTCTTTTTTGTAATACTTAAAGATCAATATTTGAACCTAAAAATGAAAATGCGTTTAAAATTTTTCATCGCACATTGTCTCCCTGCCATAGGAAAAATAATGTTGGATAAATAGATTAGATACTAGGTTTCTAAAGTTGTTTGAGAATCTGGTTTCAACTCATGACAAAATGATGATTTTATTAACACAGAAAATTGGAGTATGCAAATGAAGTACTTGAGTTTTCCGTTTTTGAAAAATAACAATTTATTTCATAAGGAAACGATACAGGCCAACTGTGCTTTGTAGGAAACCAACTATATTAGATGTAGATGGGCAAAAATAGAGCTACTAAAACTTGTATTGTTGTTCAGACCTTCTGCATTTGCAGTGAATAAACACTATTGTACTCAATTTTGGATTTACAGATCACTACATACCATTGATATTTGTAATGCATAATATATACAGTACCAGTATTTTGTAATGCATACAAAGTATAGATAGTAGTAAGTGATAAAATTTCCATGTGTAAACTGTAGTTAATTCTGTGTTTGCTTCTCTATGTTGGCATATTATATTTTGCTTAAAGCTAGTTAACATCATTTTTGGTTAATCAGTTGATTTTCTTCAGCATCAGTTAATTTGCAAATAGTGCTAGCTATATGCAGAAAGTAGTAGCTGTGCTAAAATAAGTACATCTAAGGATCCTGTAGGTGGAAGCATTAGTATTAATGTGCAACCATTCCGCCGTTTCACTAACTATATATATATGGTGTCTTTCATCATCCTTCTATCAGAATTTAGAATGCTTAATTTATTAAAATTCTTCTTTAAACATGTCAAGGAAATGGTGCCACACTGAGTGTAAATTCATGGAAAGATTGTCGTATGGTAGTGTAAAAGTCAGTTGATGGTTGTAAAAGATAACAATATGTATCTAGAATTGTTAGATCAGTGATTTTCAATGATAACTAATATTAAGAGATAGATAGAATATAATATGAATACCACTCCAAAACCATTTGCGAAACTAAATATATAGGTCATTGTTTAGTCTACATTATATAGTTTACTGTTTGATCTCATTATTAATAGTATCATTCCAAATGGAACTAAATTCATCTGTACTTTTCTAAAACCAAGAACAAGATGATATATCAGCAAAGTTAAGAATTAAAGCTGTGTTAGAAAATATCTCAACTGCACAAACAGGGTTCAAAATAGCTGCCAGACAACTGATTTGCTATGTGAACAGCAGAAATCAATCTGGGTTATGAGCGATATTTTGGAATGGCAGTGCAGTTGGCGTAGTTGGTTAGATCTCTGCTTTGCACCTACAAGATACCCGATTGCATCTCCTACTCTACCGAGATTTGAACATTTACAAGTTTACTGTGATCCTTTTTTCCACCAAAGCTTAGTCTAAAGCTTCCCATCCTTCTGAGGTCAGTAAATAGAGTACCAGCATCTGCTAGGAGCTAACCTATGTACAATTAATGCCCAATTCCAGGGGGAGTCAAAGACTCTCATCCACTTAACGCTACAGAAATGGCTCCATGCCTAATCATTTTGCTCATAAAGGATTTAGCTTTAGCAGTCATTGTTACTAAAATCAGAATAGCTATATAATTTTGTAACTTCTGATTATAATATAACTTTGTTTTCATTTACTTACTTATCAGAGGTGATACATTTGGTATTATACCAAGTAATACAAGGTGGAATATCCAATGCTTCGTTTTGAAAATCACCTTGCAAAAAGATTATTTTATTATATGAAAATTAGCCTGCAAAAACTTTGGACTACATGTAAATACCTATGAAAAGAAATGTGTAATTTTATATGGAAGGATAGGTTTTCTAAATGTTTTGTAATTTCTCTGACTACCGTTGCACCAGTATTTGATTACAGACCTACAGTAGATTCTTATATGTAGTTCACCTTGGTACTTTTAATTTTGTTTGCACAAGTGAAAATAACAGTTGAACATAGAATAATATTCTGTATATTAAAGAATGTTAAGCAGCAAAGATCCTTTTCAAATTCACAGGATGAACATTGTAGTTTACGTCTATAGAAGTAAAGGCAAAGCCTTACCATTGAAGTCATAAGTTATAAAAACTATCTTACCAATAGTTTTGACCAATTGGCCTTCTTTAGTGATTTACAACTTTGATAAGAGTCTTAATTAGGTTCATGCAAAGCCATGGTTCTCATCCCATTGTGTAATGCTGTTCTGTTTGGGAAGCCTGAAATTTTTCCCAGCATGCTTGACAATTTGTTTTTACCAATCGTTTAGCCTCCTATAAGTTCACTCCATTTCCTCAATATTATATGACTGTATTACTTTTAGACTGTATTCATAATATAATTTTACTTTTAAACTATATTATTTTATAATACAATTGTATATTTTAATTATTAATTTTTATTTTATTATTATTATTATTATTATATTATATATATAATTATATGTTTTATAATATACTTTTCAAATATTTTACTTTATACTTATAGTGCAAAATGGAAAGCCCTCTGTTGGAACTGGACCAACTTTTCAGAAAAATACACACATCCCTGTACTTATAATATTTTATATTAAACAGAAAATTATTGGAGATAAAATTTATTAACAGCGG
>JAOBBB020115838.1:0-13057 GCA_025331005.2 Zoanthus gigantus
AGACCGATATCTGGATGTCGCGACTATAATAAAAACACTAAATAAAGCAACCTAGTGCTTCAACTTCTCCTCTGAATTGATCTTTTGAAATTAATTTTATTGTTCTTCTCCCCCTCGAAATTCGAAACTTGATTCTCCTCCTTAATTAATCTAAACTGAATTATCTGATCTATACAGCTGATAAATTTAAACATTATTTATGTTTGTAACTAGTATTTTGTCCTGGCCTTGTTTAAAATAAAATAAAAATAAAAAAATAAACTTGAGTTATAAACAAAATGGAAGCACTTTTCAATTAAGTTACAGCAGGTATTCAAAACTAGAAAAAGAACGCTCAGAGACATGGAGTTTTTAAGCCACAGTTTAACACAACTATACTGATAGTAAGTTACACATCTTACCTTTGGAAACTTTGACAGCATACCAAATGCTCGTAAATACAGCTGATACTGAATTATAAGATAAAATAATAAATCATGTACCGTAACAGCTTAATTGATTATCAGTCAATAAAATTTATTGGAAAAGAAAATTAAAGTGATTGTGATTACAATTATGTTAAATACCATAGTACTGAACTGAGGTTCCATTACAGACTCAAAACTCTTGTGAAAAATGATACCCTATACTGGATAAACACTAATAAATACCCTATCCTAAATAGAAACTGCTAGAAAATATACCAATACAATCAATCAATCAAATTTTGATCCAAGTTTATCCCCATAAATGGGGGTGGCTAGATTTACCCCACTCTAACAGCAATCTCTCCAACTTCCACTCTCCATGATTCAAGGCATCATCCTTCTCCAAACCAACACTCTTGCTCTCCTTCTCCACTTGTGTCTTCTACGTCTTCTTTGGTTGTCCTTGCTTCCTCTTGCCCTTCACTTCAAACTCCAACGCTTTTCTCAAAACATGCCCATATCTTCTCAACACATCCCTGTACCATCTCACTCCATTTGCCCTTGCCACCTGAACCACTGTTTCCTTAAATCCCAACATCTCCATTAGGTCCTCTTTTTCTCCATCAGTTTTGCACCACACATTGCTCTCACCATTGCTCTCTCAGTCCTTCTCAAAATTGACATTTCATTTTCCCTCAAACATCATGTCTCACTCCCATATAACATCACCGATCTTGTAAATACAACTCCGATAAACCATTCCTTTCATCTTAAGTGAGAACCTTTTTGAGTTCAGCAACTCCCCACATTCCTTAAACTTCAATCAGACACCTAATTCGTGATCTTCCAGTCACAGCTGCCTCACAACCATCGTTTGCATTCACCCTAACCCCAAAATAACAGAAACCTCTCACTGTTTCCACCTCTTCATACAACTTCTCCACCGGTTCTACTAATCCATCATCAACTTGCTTCTTGCATGTTCTACACAGAAAATCTCTCCCAAACCTCGGGATCACCCTCTTTACAGTAACATATATAAATATATAAAGAAAGATATTAAGGTTATAAGACACATTCATTTGCAATGAAATTCTACAAAAAATGATTAACATAATTACATTTAATAAAAGAATATTTAAATTTATCAGCTATAATTAAGCAAAACTTAAAAATCAATTTACCACATCATGTATAATTGGATTTGTAAGAACAATATAAGGCAGACTCTGGAAATCAACAAGACGACGTGCTATTCGGATTGGTAATTCCTTCTGAAGATACTGTGCACTTTTCTAAACAAAACAGATACAGAAGGGTCTGTAAGTAAAACAACATACCTCATTGCACTGCAATACTTCAAAACAACCAAATGAACAAATTTAAAGAAAACTTTAAACATACTGAACAGGATATCAGTTGATGGACAATTAGTCACTAGCTTAGTGCATACATGCCAACATTAATAAAATGAATATAGGGAGATATAAAAAACTCTTGGAGTCAGTAAATGTAAAAAAAAAATTTCAAAAGAAAATGAACCAGTTAATAAAACACTGATTTCAAAATCAAGAAAAAACATGCTTCTTTTGTTATCAAAACATGTAAAATACCTCAATAGTCACAATATATATATATATATGCGGTTAGAAACCAACTAAAGAATATGAAATAACACATACATTACAAGTAAGTATGGCACTGTGTTGCTTTGGTATGTGGGAATGTTAAAATTCCAGGAGATTTTGTTTATTTAATAAAACTGTGTGACAGAGGTATTTTTCAGTCTAAATATATATCGGGAGACTCCTGCAATTATTTATTTGCAGGAGGGTTAGGATGTATATCAATGAACAAAGGGTAGATGGGCTGGATATTTGGAGTCCATCACATCAGGTTAGTTCACAAGAAATAAAGGAGCTAAAAAACCCTAATAAAATTGATTTTATTTGAAAATATCTGTTAAATCTGAAGAATTAAAAGATGAATATCGGGGTCGAGATAGTTTGATAGTCTAAAATGTAGAGATGTGAATAGCATACTTAAGAGTAAAAGTAGAAGGCCAGTAGTAGGCCAAAGAAGACCTGAAGTAAGGTAGTGGAAGAAGAAAGATATTAATTTGAACCATTTTTCAAAAAAGCAAATTTTCATCTAAAATCTTTAAAAACTTTAAAACAGAAATTCAATGCCAGAAAGTCCTTGAAATTCATAAAATACTAGTTTGATAAATAAATATTAAAATTTAAAAAATCTAAGAAAGTTAAAAAATGTAACAATGTTACTCAATGTCATTATCAAGTCAAAGAATGATATTAGTGCAAATGGAATTTGACTGCATGTTTAAACTCGGTTTGAAGTCTTTTATAAATAACATTTTATAGACTAAGCAGTTCCATTTGTTCTTATATTTTTTCAATATTTTAAATTTAAGGTGATCAATTGGAAAAGCATTGTCCATATTATGCTCTGATGTTAAATATCTCCAAATAGCAGATCTTTTAATATGCTCAGCAACATGTTCGTGTAAGTGACGGGCAGTATACCCGACATAAGTTGTATCACACAAGTCACACTGCCAGTGCCACTAACAATCAACTGTTATAAACTGAAAATGTTAAAAGAACAGACCAAATAAATGGTGCTAAAATATGCAAATGTCGGCTTTTGTGCTAACTGTGCATTTTTAGTAAAAGCACTCTGGCTTTTAGAAACTGTAAAAACACCTACCAGTAAATGAGTTCCATCTTCAAACTTTCCAGCATAAAGTATTTGGTAAGGTGTTAGGCGAATAGAAGGCTACAAAATTAAAAAGTTCCCATAATTTTGTTTAGCAACATGATTTGCTTTGTGACGCGAGCTAATCTGACCTAATTATCTAACAAACAAATTTCACAACTACTAGAAAGTTATGAATTTTTAAAAACATAAATCAAAACCTCGTAAACCAGCATAAAATTCATACTTTCGCTGCCATTTCATCTAACGTTTGCTGCTTCACGTAAGACCATGATTGTGTTTTGGAGTTTTGGGTCACCGAGAAGCTGCATCGAAAATAGGTAGTAGTGGTCGTATGAATAAATCTACCCTTCGTCCAACATCCATAAATTCTTCTGAACAAAAACCGAGACATTTCTTTGCCAATCAAACTTTAAGTTACACCTTCATCATATTTCTTGTAAATGTTCAATTACGAAAACGTTGAATACATTTTGACCATGTCTTCGGTTCACATCTTTCGACCAAACAGTTTAAAATCTCTTTTCAGCCATTGCTTTCCACAAAGGGATCGAGGGATCACATTTTCGAGACAGAAGAGAATTACTACTTCCTCAATTAAACAGTTTCAAAATTCTCAAACAATTTACGTTTTTTTTTGTAAAATTGACCTTTTCCTGAGATGATCATTCCCCCGAGACCACTTGCATGCAAAACAACAGGGTTGCCAAAGAATGGGTAATCGTGTCAAAAATATCCTAAGTGAGTTTTACCAGCCATTACAAAAATATTCATTTTGCATGACTGGGTGCAATTATTTTTTTCTTTACTTATGGTTTTCATTTTTACGTTATGAAATTTCTTTTGCGGTTATCTGCGCCATTCAAACAACTGTGTTCCTTATGCAACACAAATAAATTCGGTACAAGACCTGAATCACAATAATGCCTATACATTGTCAAATGGAATACGGATGGACTTACTGTGACCTGCTCTCTCAACTGTGATTTCGTAGCTCAGTTGACAAGAACGCAGTACTGGCATTCCAGAGGTGAAGCGTTCGAATCCCGTTCAGGAATTTTTTACATAAGCTTGCGTGCATTTGAAACTTGAAAATCATTTATAACTAGCCAGCTGAAGCTAACCCGCTATATTAGTTTTGCAGATTTGTCGGAGTCGGAGCTCAGTATAATATCTCCTCGTATACCAGCTCCAAGTGGCAAAAAAGTTTCGTTCTGACGACTTCAGAAAGATAAAAAGTTTGTAGTAGATTTTGTAGGAAAAGAAGGTCACTGAAACTTATAGATTTCGGTAGCTATATAGTGTAGCGGTTTGAACCAGATACTTATAAATGGCTGTTTTTTTCTTCTTATAAAACCTAACAATCAGTAAAATAAAGAAAAACTGTGATATAATCATATAAATACTTTTTTTGCTGCTATTATGTTTAAAAAGTTTCAATATATACTGACTTACCTTGTAACACAGGAGAACTTAAACAATCTCATGAAGTTAAACAAGAAGCCCAGAGACGCAAACACCCATTGTTCTTTGACGTTAAACACACGTAGGGGAATCACGAATAGTATCAATATCAGGCCAAGCCAGTCTAGCACGTTGAAAAACAGGTTATGGTAGTCCTTGTAATACATTGATCCTTCCCTAAATGGTCCAAACAACGCAAGGAAGAAGTTACTGCATGTCTATACAGCCAATTTTTTTTTCTTTCGGTTTATTTATCTCTATTTCGTTACAAAATTGAGCTTTAAAGTTTTCGCGCCGGCTAAACCCAATAAAGATGACCGGGAATTGCTAAGTCTGGGTCCAGAACAGGCCTTGACGTCACTTCAGGAATCGTCTACTCTCCCCCCCAATTAATTTCAATGTTTCATTTTATTTCCATACAAACTCGATCATTTTTTTGATTATTTACGCCAAAAAATGATTGATTTTGTATTGAAAAAACAACGAAACACTGAAATGACGAGTCGACGATCCCTGAAGTGACGTTATGGCCTGTTCTGGACCCACACACAGCAACTTCCGGTCATCTTCGTTGGGCGTGGCTAGAGCTAAATCCTTTACGAGCTTAGTGGCCCATGGAGCCGGCGCTTATCTTCCGTTTCTGTAGTGTTAAGCAGATGAGAGTCTTTGACTCCCCCTGGACAGAACACTAATAAATCGCAGGTTAGCTCCCAGCAGACGCTGGTACTCTATTTACCTACCCCAGAGGGATGAAAAGCTGAGTTAACTTGGGCAAAAAAGAAAGTCACACAAATATTCAAATTTCGGCAAAGCCGGGGATCGCACTGGGGACCTTGTACTGTAGTTGGAAGAGAGAGATCTTATCAACTGTACTAACCACGCCCGCCCCACGACAAGAATCGTAAGACAATCGGAAAAATATATTTAATTGTTACTACCATTTAGCGTAATTGTTATCACCTGTATCATAAAATCTTTTGATGTCACCAACACAATCAATCATAAAAATGTCGATTACCATCGGTACTAGCATCAAAACCATCATTAACTTTATGGATGATCGTCGTGGTTATGTACGAAATAATTTAAGCTTCTCTTTCGCAATTGCTTAAATTGAGTATACTTAACCGCGACGATCACTCATAACGTCATTGCTTACACCGTGGTACAAAGTCAGTCTCAATAATCATAATATCATAAATAGCGATCTTAAGATCCTGGACGTTGAACTGCTGACGTCATATCAGAGTGAGAGAATGAAATGTGTTTAAGATTAAAAACTTGGACGATGTAAGTCGGTGCTTTGTTTATACTACACTCAGGAAATTTAAAGAACTGCACAACCGCACTGTTATCCTTATCATCATCAGCAGCATCACCATCATCACCACCACCACCTATGCCATCATCATCATCATCATCATCACCACCATCATCATCATAATCTTCATCATCATCACCGTCATCATTACCATCGTCATCATCATCATCATCATCACCACCATCATCATAATCTTCATCATCATCACCACCATCATCATCTTCATCATCATCACCGTCACCATTACCATCGTCCTCGTCATCTTCATAATCTTCATCAACATCATCATCATCACCACCACCACCGTCATCATTACCATCATCACCATAACCATCATCATCATCATCGTCATTATCAATCATTAGCACCACCATGCAACTTACTCAACATCATCTTTTTCATCATCAAACAGGTGGTGGTTTCAAAGTTGGCACAACTAACATCTAACTTGAGATTGCTGTAAATCATTTGCTTTCCACAAAGTTGTTTGAACATAGCAGGGTGAGCAGATATTTGAAGAGAGCAAAAGCCAGCTATTTCAAATTTAACACACAATTATCAATACTTACTTGTCCATTTGATCAACTTCCATCAAAACATAAAAAACGACGAAGAGAATGGATATCACCTCACAAAGGGCTCTCAGACGATCTCCATGATTGGTGTACGAGTTCGGATTCAATCGGGTAGCACCATAAAGGAGAGCAAATGACATCACCAACAGAAAGAACACGTAACACAGAGCCTGCAAACTGTCGAAATGAATACGTAGTTAACGGGCAGTTTCTAAAACAAGAACTTGCGAGACAGCTAGAACAGGAAAACGAACAAGAAATTGACAAGAACAAAAATAAAAGCACAAACAAAAACAAAAACAATATGGACAAGAACATTAACATAAGCAAAACAAATATAAAAATAAATAGAAACAAATTCAAAACAATAACCTGAACAGTAAAATCAATAACACAGTCGAAATGAAAAATCAAAAATAGCGATTTCAATAACCAGTTATTACAACTAAAATATAAGAATATCCAGTTTACAACGGAGCATCAAATCAAATGAGTTAGTAAAATTATTGTTAAAGATAAAAACGCAAATAAGAATGAGAATAGGAACGAGAAAAGAAAAATAGAAAATATGATAAAATAATAAATGATGAACGATTTTATTAAACCACTGCCCGAGAATGCACAAGCGAAAGGAAAACAAATATGGAAGGCTTTGGTAAACAAGACTAATAAACCAATGAATCTGACACCTAAAAGCTGAAAATGAATATATATTTTTCAACTTGATCAATAACGTTGAATTCAAGGTTAAAGTTAAAATTGCAGCATTACCTTTTTCACTAACTACGTAAAGCTGCCATCGACATGAAGAAAAGATTTGGGGAGTTTTCAAAAACAAGTTATCTTAGGTCAATCTGAATCAGTGAGCCATGAACACTATATATACTAAGAGTTAAAAATGATTAAAAATTAATGCTTACTTAAATGTTTTTTTCATAGGAACCTTTTTTGTCAAGTACTTTGAACTCTTGACATCAAATACCAAAATTACTTCTTGTTCCATGGAGACATTGTCTCGAAAACATAGTTAATGAACATTTATAAAAAGATGTTGTTCTAAAATTCTCACCTGAACAAAAAATGCGCATACTCTGACCACTTCCGAGAAACAAGCATTCGTACAACAGGATGTTGAATAGCTCCCTAAAAATATAATTAATGAACTAAGATTTCAATGTGGCTGAAAACAGTAACATCAACCATTGTATGTTTTTTTACATCTCTTTTTTGGCACTGGTCTATCCAGACGAATCGAATTTCTTCAAAGGCGTGCTAGTAACTACTATGTTTGTTCTGCAAATTTTCTATCGAGAACAGGCTCTGTAGCTGAGCGGTTAGGAAATCGACTTTGAGAACCAGAGGTCGATATAAAAGTCTCTACAGAGGGTCACTTACCTTTTTTTGTTTATCTAGGTGAATAGAGTTTATATGGAAACACTTACTGCGAACAGCCTCTAGCGCTCATTGGTTAAAGCACTGGTACTAGTGTAAGATTTAACCTCTTCAAAGGACGCTAACTAGAAGTTTACTATTTTTAAACAATCTATGATTATAACAAAGCTTTTGAATTCAGCTTGCAACCTACGGCCGAGTGGCTGTTGTCAGTCTATTCTTTCAATGCATCAGCGAAAATAACAAAAATGGATTCAACAAATGCATTTCTCGAAGTTTACAGTTTCAAAGGATTGTTGTTGGAAGTGTAAGTTCTAGCTTCTTCAAAGGCAGTTGACTAGAAGTTTTTTATTTGTTCAGAGGACTACACTTACGCTATCAGAACACTTTGAAACAGCTATCGTATAAATGCTTTGTAGTTCTCTGCGAGCACTACTATAAGTGAGCAATCTATTTCTTTGGCAAGAGACTTGCCGAAACGTGTTTAATGTTAAAACTGATATAATTATTTTGAGATGTGTTGTTAGTCTGGTATTATCTATTTCTTTGTCTAGAAAACTAAACTTACCTAATCACACAAAAAACTTTTCAAATTGTAATCAGTAACTTTGTTCGTAAAGTACCTGGCTCGTAAAACAGGTATTAAGAGGGAATGAGACGGAATTCCAACTTGTCACCCGAACGATACCAATGAAGTGTTTAAAGGAGCTGATCTATGAAATCATAGATTAACTGTTTAGAGCGGGTCAGTTTATGCGCAATTTATATTGCGCAATAATCCATATAAATGTTCAAAGTACGCTTCACAAGCAAGTACAAACTGGACAGTTGAGAGTCTTAGATAATCCTTTCAGTACCAGTCAGTTATCAACAACCAACTTCTCCTTATATAACACATACAAAATATGACATTTGGTGATGAGAAAATGAGAATTGATCAAACAAAGCCAACTACTGAAGATTAAAAGTCAACTTCTCTCAAATTTCTTCAATGAAAAGTATGGGCTCAGGTTGGGAGAATTTAAAAATACAACTGGCACTGAAAAGGTTAATCCTCTACAGCAGCTCACAAACATTTATATATTAAGAATTCTGTCAATAGATTAGATAGATCACACAACATCGGGATCAATACACTACTCTTTACGACAGATGTCTGTGGATTCATTGAAGTCCTGCGATAGAGGGTCGAGAGGCCCGGCCTCCGGTTTAACGTCCATATCCGAGAAGCTGCGAAGGTCCAACCGTTAGCAGATGTTAGAATAAAGGCAGCAGTTTCTCCTTAACTAGTTTAAGACCCTAACTTTTGGTCAGGCCGAGAATCGAACCCGAGCCTCCCACATGATAGACTGGCGCCTTACCAACTAGGCTAACCAAGCGGTGGTTTAGAGGTTTTAGTGAAAGCTGATCTTCTCCAAACATTAGTGGCTTGCAAGCTGACCTGGTGAAAGCTCTGTTCCAATATCACAGAAACCGTGATAAGAGTTCGAGTTTTTACAGAGAGATTTTAAGGTTAATTGAATTGCGTGGATAACCTCCGAACGTCTTCGAACATTTTACTTTTACTATGCAAGATTACATTGTACATCACCTTGTTATCGCTTTCTGCAATATAATGAAAAGCAGATTTGGAGGATCGTTTGAACTTTGGATTCTTGGCACCGTTTAATTTGGGAGAATGTCCCAGTTCATCAGCATCCAACACGTTGTACAGGAAATGGTAATTGAGTGGATCATCCGGGACGTTACTCCACGCACGCTCGATGTCTTCTTTCTCTGTAGTTTCTGGGTCGTAGTTATCTTTTTTCTCAGGGAGGTAAGGCCAGTCAGGATTGATGAAGCAATCTAATACAGCCACTACTGTTTTCTAGAAACATCAACAAAAATTACCTTTATTAGAACTAGAACTATATATTATTAAATTTATAAAATGAAAGTACAAAAACAAAATTATTAATAAATAATGATATTTATTGAAAATTCGGTAAAAATAAATACCAATGGAATACAATCCTTTATTCTAAACCCTACTGTTCTATCTTTTACTTTAAATAAAATATTGTTACTAGAGTTTCTACTCGTATATACAACTACTACTATTCTACTACTACTGCTACTACTATTACTACTACTATTACTATTACTACTACTACTACTGCTACTATTACTACTACTACTACTATTACTAATATTATTACTACTACTACTGCTGCTGCTACTACTAATACTACTATTACTACTACTACTATTACTATTGACTATCACTACTACTACTACTACTACTACTACTACTCTTACTACTACCACTACTATTACTAGTGTTACAGAGCCACCAAAAAGCAGTGTTTTCTAAGGTTAAATAAATGCCACCACGCTCTTTTAAAAAAGCGTAATATTTTATTTGAATATGGTAAATGTAAAAATGTTTAATGCATTTTTAAAAACGCACCGAGGCGCTTTTTGATTCCGACTTTTAGAGTGCAAAATGGCTATTGGGTGGCTTTGCTCTTTCAATTAAATGTAATAAATAATTAAGCTTTTTTCAAACTAGTGCCGCGGTGCTTATTTAAAACCCTACAAAAAAACATAGGGCGTTTTGGGGGCTCCGTAACACTGGGAGAAAGAGGGTTGTTTCAATCCCCTCTCCTTTATTCCTGAACCATTAAGGCCATGTTGATGAAACTTGGCAGTCCAAAGTATTTTCCTGAACCTTGAAAAGAGTACTAAATCCATTTTTTGTAGAAGTGATGTATTTCTTTAAATTACATTTACTCAATTATGACATCAGTTTATTTTTAAAAGTTATTTGGGTAAACTGTTTCACCCAAAGTTCTGCTAACATTTAAAAAAATCCAAAAAAATAATTGTGAACAAGACGTTTTGCTAATTCCATCATTTTTGCTGATCCCAATTGCACTAAAAACTACCTTTTTTAGCTACCTTAGTAACGGTTACTAAGGCCTTATCAATGGTTGCTAAGCAATAAAAGTTTAATATAGGGTATTCGAATCATTTGTATCAGGTAATATACATCTATAAAAATATGTAATATAATAAAAGTTACAAAAAACAGTAATTTCCAGACTAGCTGTTCAGAACCTGTTGTTTCCGTGGAAACAACACTTTTTTAAATATGCTTTTTAGCATCTTATATCTAGATCAGTTTTGGGAAAAGTCAGTATGTTTCAGATTAGATTCCCATCCATTCAAAAGTTATCTAAATACCCGAGAGGGGGGAGGGGATGGTGTATAACCTCCTCTCCCCTCCCTTCAGCAGGAATAGGTTTAAGGTCGAATTTAACTGAGGGTAGGTTTCTTTTGAGTACATTTGGTTTTCATAGCACTTTGGGGACTTTATTACATCTGTGGTCATTTTTTATTACATTTGAGGGCTTTATTACATTTGCGGTCAATTATTACATTTGTAGCTTCAACATATCTCTTTAATTGTGACAACACCACTGTTGAACTAAAAATCCTACCTTCATGTTGGTATGTAGAATGTAATCTTTCAAACTAAACTGAGCAACATCTTGGCCGCTCTGGCAAAGAAACAAATCCTGAATCCTGTAACAAGAAAGTCAAAAGACTCTGTTGCCAACTTGTGAATGCAAACGATATGGGTTTAGATCAAATATTCTTTTTCAATAGCTTTATGATATTTAAGATATTATGGCCATTTTGGTTTATAAAAGGCTTCCAAAGTTGGGGACGATGTCATTCCAAACTAGAAATACGTATAAATTAAAAATGGAACATCAGAAAGTTAGAAGAACTGAACTTTTCACCGTTCGAACATTTAGGAATAGTAGAACAACGATATGAAGTTTTTTTAAGCTGTTAACCGAGTAGCTAAAAAACACCTGATGTTTTGTGACGAATCGACAAGATTTGATCGGCGGCTCAATATGTGATGTCAGCGGTTGTTTATGGCGTAGCTTACGATATTAGAATGATTAAAACGAGGAAAAACATGGTTACTGTGCGGCTTTTGGCTGCTATAAAAGAAAAAACAATTTTGCAAGACATGGATCGCCCAAAAAATGTCAAGATTTCGAAGCACACTGCCATATTCAAGCTCTGAATATCGTAACCTACGTCATAAGCAACCGCTGACAATCTCATTAGCGACCACGGTATCAAAACTTTTCTAGAAAGTTTTCTCAGTTTCTATATTTAATTTCTCAATGTAATTTGACTTTAACTTAAAAAAAAACTTTACAGAGTTATTCTACTATACCAGTAGATTCAAACAAAAATAGGTTAGTTTTAGCATTCAGTTCTCCTTTAACATGGTCTGCTGCAAACTGCTTTTTTTCTAACATCGTAGTTACATTCCTCCCAAATGTCACTTTCAAATTATTCTACAAACCCATTGAGTATCGTCGCTGAAGACTTACCATTCATTGTCCATCTGTGCAATAAGGTATGAAGCAACTTCGTCATTGAATTTCATGAGAGCCACCTCAACAGGTAAGCAGGCTCTGGTTTCGTCTTGTTCCTCTGTATAAGAATACAACAATCCGCGACGCTCCTTCACCAGTGTTCTGGCCACGTGGACAAAGTTTCTTTCGGCTGCAAGGTGGAGCATTGTGGGCCGACTTGGATCAACGTCTCTGTCAACTCTGATTTTCGAATAAGTTTTCGGGTCTTTTTCTAAAAGAATTACAGTGAAACGGTTGATCTGAAGATGAATAAATAAAATATGCCTTTTTAGCACTTGTGTGGCTACTCGGCATGTCAATATACTATAGAGAAATATATTAAAGATTGTAAACAATTTATAAAGCATCGGAAGTAAAGAATAACATCAGGGCTGCGCCTCGTTTAAAATGTTTTTTATGTATATATTTGTCCAATTAATTTAAAAACACTGCTGTTACAAGCAAATTCTTTCATTCAATTTGTAATTTTAAGGAAAGTATTAAAATATTAAAATTAAAAGTTGTTCGCGATTTCAAGAGGGCGGACATGGTTGGCGCAGTTGTAAGATCTCTGCTTTCCGACCACAAGGTCCCCAGTTCGATCCCGGCTCTGCTGAGACTTGAATATTTGCGTGACCTCTTTTCTTAGTTTCCATCTTTTGGGGTAGGTAAGTGAGTACCAGCATCTGCTGGGAGCTAACCTGCGATGGATTAGTGTCCCATCCAGGGGGAGTCAAA
>JAOBBB020115933.1:0-13057 GCA_025331005.2 Zoanthus gigantus
AATTGATTTTTAAAATGTAATTAATTGATTTTAGCTAGGTATAGTGTTATTATAATGTAATTAATTGGTTTTCTTTTTAATTTTCATGCAAAATTGTATTCAAATTAGCTTTTAAATTGTAACACTAGTTTTATTGATGCAGGGCCCCTCTGGAGACCAGTCTTATGACTAAATGGGCCACCCTGTAAAAATAAAGTTCCTATCTATCTATCTATAATAAAACCTGATTTTTAAACAATTTCTTTTATCTCGAAAACCTCGACATCAGTGCTGTCGAAAATGTATTTTAATTAGCTAAGTAGAACAGCTAGAATCACACCCTATTAGTTTTAAAATATCAGTTTCAATTTCAGGATCGAAATTAATTTGCCAAATAAATCATCAGCGACACAATTTGGAATTGTATTTTACTCTGAGAATAAATTTCTTTCTAAATTATATTTAAGTATACATACGTCCTTCGTATATCGTCTTTCTCTTTTTCAAGACGGAAAATAATAATTTTATATATAAAAGAAATAAAACATATTCTCCGTGCCTCCATAACGTGGTGAAAACCTTGGCAAAGTTTGTGAGAATTCTCGAGCAGGTGAAGACACTCGTCTGCGTCTCCCAAACGTTCGCCTCGGTTTTCACCAGGCTATGAAGGCACAGAGAACATGTTTTATTTTTTAAATACAAAAACCTAGTAAATTAATCCTGATAATGCGGATTTAAAATTACTTAATGATCAACTAAAAGTTAATCTACTAACCGCCAGGGGCTTTCATGGACCTTGAGTCAGGAAACGGAATACTGTTTATTGGGGGCTTAACGTCTTCAACACAATCATAACTAGGGCTTGATCCAACAATTAGAGAGTTATAAAGATGAACAAACTTGTTAGCAGTTTCATGTTTAATTGCAGATGGTTCCGCTATCTCGGGCATTATACCAACTGTATTATCAGCTGCTATGACGTTACTTATAATGACACGAGACTTGGGCCAAAACCATATTCCATAATCAAGATTTTTCCAGGTTAAAAACCCCGAAATCAGGGAACAATGTGGATGTCCATCTTCGTATCCAATATGTATTCCCCGCCAAGCTCCATGTACTACATTTCCCGACCAGCGATTAGTTTTTGTACCATTTCTGCAGTCGGCACCATCTATCAAAAATCCAATACGCTCACTGCCACCAACAGCGTTATCGATGACAGTAATATCAGTTGCTAGGTTGAGCTCAACTGCTCCTGGCCATATCAGATTAACTTTGGTCTTACGCCCTTTGTAGGTGAGAATAGATAGTGACATAACAACCATGTTGTGTATCACAAGGTTTTCTTTTCCTTCTATTCTCATACATGGACCTACACTGTGATAGATAACGTTGTCCCTGATCTCCAGTGAATTAGTACCAAACACGCCTATGCCTGTATTAAAGTTATGATCAAACGAATTTCCTCGGATGTACGAGAAATTCCCAGGAACATCGCCAACGTTGAGAAAGGCCAACGAATATCTGTTAATAAAGAATAAATTTAATTTCAAGATAAGTTAATCATTTAGGAATATTTTAGCGGAAACTATTAGAAATACTTATGATTTTTCTAAATTTAAACAAATAGTTAAAACTTTCTTTTTTAATCAAACTTATTGTAAATAATTATATATATACACATGTATATATATTGTTTTTAAATTTTAGTGAAATATATATAGTTAATATTTTTGTATTAAGATTAATGGTATATTAGGTTTTTTGGGAATTTAGGAATTTTATTGTTAGGCGCATTTGAAAACTTTGTTGAATTTGCGCCATAAAAATGAATTATTTATTATTATTATTATTATTAATATTATTATTGCGTTCGACGAAGGAGAACGCATACTAATATTGTTGTTGCTCGCGGGCTCAATCCTGTTTAGCGATTTTCGTCTGGCTGGAACATAAGCCTCGACTCCATGTTATTGTGACCGTGGTGGCCTGGTGATCAATGCAGACCATGTACTTCGTTCGTCCATTTTCCAACTCCATTTTTCCAGCTGGTTGTTGTACGTGTCATTTTTAATGTGCTTCGACTATTTACCAGGTTGTTGTCGCTGTATAATTGTAAGTGTTGAGACCATGTGTTTTGTTCGTCCATTTTCCAGCTGGTTCTTGTTGTAACTAATTATATATTTTTTTAATAAATATATTTTGACCACTGTCAAACGCATTCTATTAATCTTTGATTACTTCTAGTTATTATTATTATTATTATTATTATTATTATTATTATTATTATTATTATTATTATTATTATTAATATTAAAGTGAACTGCTATAACGCGTAAAAGAATGGGGCGGTATCGATGTAAAAAAGGAAAACACAAAGCAGCATTACAAATGAAAATACAAAGCAACATGGAATAAATAATTTTTAAACTAAAAACCAATTTTTCTCTCATGGGGTAGTTTGTGATAAATGGGACAAAAAAAAATCAGACTTTTATATAATAACAACAAAAACAACAAATGAAAAATGTGGCATTCATACCTTGGGTCTACTGAATCAGTCCATCCCTCCTGACCACAATGTCTGAACTGCACATTTTCGATTCTTGCTCGTCCAGGATACAAAATTCCTTCTTGACTGTACGAGCCAATAAGGACGCGACAACCGAATGACTGCTTCTCCAATACACCCGCAGGAAAATCTGCGCCTTCAACTACCACGTTTCTGCTCAGCAGTCCAACTTCTGCAGACAGCTGATAGGTCCACCTACCAGCGCTGTGTGTTTCACCAAGATGGGTGTACTGAAGTGCGCTTTCGAATGTTAGCGTACGTCTGTCAACCGACACTGTATTGATTCGACGTTTCTCTGTCTGAAATGGCTCTGTAGTAGTAGAAGAAATCACAACTTCTTCTCCAGGATTCCAGTCCACAGCTTCACCAAGTGTGATTGACTTTGTCCCTTTACTAGCGGTTGCTGCCAGTCTAGTCCAGTAAACGTTTCTTGGTTTACCGTGAAGCTCAAGCCAACCGAATACTGCCATCCCCTTGGAACCAGCGTTCGGTCCGTTTGGCATAGGATTATCCGTAGTGTCCCAGTTTCCCCTAAAACTAATCAGAACATTCTTTGGATATGGATTATCTTCCCAGCCAACAATCAACCGAGCAGTATGACCCTTTATCATAATAAATGAAACGTTCAGTACAAAATCTAAGTTGTTGTCAAGCTCCAAAGTACCATAAATTATCAGTTTGTTAAGAGAGGGCAACGTGGTGTCAGCGACCATCCACCATCCAGGCATGATCATTACGTCATCACCTTCCTTGGGCAAGATACCTCCATAGCCGCCATAGCGAGGTTCTGTTCCATCCCAGTGTTCAGGCTTTGACCATTTGAGAAATTTCAGAGGGCGACCCTTTGGCGGCGGTGGAGGAGTTGGAGTAATGCAGTCTAAAAAATAACATCTGTAAACTGCTAGCCGCACTTCACGTGTCTTAGGATTGTTGTTCAAAGTTGTAGGATTATTATTTCCAGATACCAATATCGACAAAGTTTTTGTTCCATTTTCAAAACCCCAAGCTCCGTGAGGAGAGCTAGCACAGGAGGGTGTTTCGTCAGTCATATTTTGAAGAGGTCCTCCTGTGGTAAAATGATCAGGGGACTGTTTGAGTCTATGTTTTATAGTTACACAGTCTCCGTCTTTAAGTCCGTAAAATCCACCTGCGTATGAAATATTAGTAATTTGGGTGACGTTTTGATACTCAATGTAATAACTTTTTCCAAGGATCAGCGTACAGCACCATCCTTGTGAGTGTGTTTGTCCCTTGGTATTGAAGGGAATTACGCTTGTGCCATATTCATTTATTAGATTTACATCCTTGTTTACAAGTGATTCGGGTTTCGCATTATTCCAAGAGAACCTTGTAAACTTCAATGGTGGGTCACAGACGCTACCCGCAGTAACTCCATGACTATCCACTGATGAATAAGTACATTGACTTGGTGGTAGGTTAGGATTGGTAGGGACAATACTACTGCCAACTTTTCCTGTCAAGCTGCCATCTAGATCAACAAAAACAAATTGGTGCTCCCATTCAAATGCTGTACGATGTGGAGAATTGACTAAAGTTATTTTTTCAAATCTTTGTTCCCAGCCACCTCTTTTCTTAAATTTTGCACACTGAGAACACGCGCGGAATGCAACGCATCCGGAGCGGTTGAAATTCACCATTGTAACATTAGTCACTGTCAGCCGGGAAGAGTGAGGGCCTCTTATGCCAGCTTCAGTACAGTCAGTGTTGGTTTTTACTTTAAACTGAAATCCTTCTCCTGCCTGGCTATGACCAACAATCAAAGAGTCTTGGATCAATGCTCCACCCCATGGACTGTCCTCTGCGTCTGCAGTCACCATTTCAGCACCAGCGATATCATTATCTAACATCACAAAATCAACAAATCTGACAGAACCACTAATGACTGATTCTACTCCCCTCATATTATTCCAAGCTAAAAAAGAATAAAAGTGAGCAGGGTGTGCTCTCTTGGAATTACATGCCCCCCCTACCATGGGATGATAAATTGGAAAGATCCACAAACCATAACGCCCAAAAGAGTGTGCAGAGTTATTTCTAAATACCAACATGGGAACCTTTCGCGGACAGATATCGGGCGTAAAGGATGGCCCATCCGGATGTTCAAACATCTGATACCAGAAACCAAAATGACTACCTCCTGCGGCAGCGTTGTGTTGGACTGTGTTGTTTGCGTTCGTAACCCAGTACGTTGCTGGGGTTATGTCAACATTCAATTCGGAGCTAGATGATTTCACAAATATTCCCAGATTGTACTGAATGATATTTCCAGTTTCAATTCCATCTTCCATAAAATACGCGTTTCCCATAATGTCAAAGATGACGTTACGTTCAACCAGAAGATCGTGAATTCCATGCATAGTTACAGCACGGTTAAAGCTGCGATGAATAGCACAACCCCTTACGTATGAGCCCTTTACGGAGCCACTTACGTGAAAGTGAATTGGGTATCGTCCTAGCCTGAAAGCCTGCCCTGCGTGATGGATCTCCGTGTAGCTGAATCGAGCTGTTACAACGCTGGTGTTTGGTTCATGTCTGAGGTTTGGGTGAGGTGCATGAATTAATACTTGGACTCCAAACATGTCGCTACCAATTTCCTCACCAAAGCGTCCTTGAAAGCAAGTTTGTGTTTGAAACTGACCCGGTTGAAATTCTTTCGGACATGCTTCAATCTTTTTTTCCAAATCCTTGTGAACCGATCCTTGAATTAGCACATTTCTGCTTAGAAGTCCTACTTCACCTCTGGTTTCTATATTACGACCTGCTATTGTTTGGGAAATGGAAATATGTCGATATTGTAAGGGTTGATCGACTTCTAATGTCTTACCATCATTCAGAACTTCGGTAATAGTCCTTTGCTCGTGTTCACGCTGTGACTTTGCGGTAGGAGCAATAACAATAACATCCCCTGCTTTCCACGTGACACTCTGTTTAAGGTGAAGCTGTTTAGTTCCCACCTCTGCAGTTCGGGACAAGTGTGTCCACGTAATTGGCACGTGCTTCCCATGAATGTCAATCGTTCCTTCTCGAAGAGCCAAAGTTTTTGTACCATAAACTGGAATTTCCGTCGAACGTACGTGGCCATGTAAAGTTATGATAGCTTTTTGTTCAAAAGGTTCGGATTCTGTGCCAACCTGTGAAGAGACATTTTTTGCTAGCTAGATCTGTATACAGCACATTCTCAAAAAAAAATTTGGCCAAGTTTTTAAAAAGTGGTCAATTTAGATCTTTTTTGTAACTGCGAAGGTATTATTGTGACCATTCGCTGCCAGGGAAAATGTTTTTGATCTTTTTTTTATTTACAAAAGAAAATTCAAAATACAGTGATTTAAAAAAATTGAAATCAAGTCATTTTGAATTTAAAATAAAATTCATAGCCTTCAAAACGAAACGTCTACTTATTTCAAACGCATACTAATGCATTGTCAAAGTATGTTACCTCAGAAGACTGGAGCGCAGTATACCGAAACACTAGTCGTCACGACGATAGTGTATAAGAAGAGAACGTACCAACTGAAATAAGGCGAAGAACTGCACTGAGAAGAATTTAAGACAAAGAATCAAAAGAATTAAGTGTAGCAGGTAAGGATTAAAAACATACTTGAAAGAGAGCTAGAATCTTAGACCTTTGGAGAGAAAATCGATCTTGCTTTATATAGAGAACATTAAAGAAGAGTGCTTGATCCACTTTAGTGCAAGGATTCAGGAAAACTTAGTTTAATTTGCAAAACCGATGAGCAAAAGCTATATTGCACCAATATTGCACCAGTATCGAACTACGATCTATTGAAGATTAGCTTGATAAGTGTGTGGAAGTAACGAAATCAAAGACCAACAGATCGTTTTTAAGCATCATGTGCCTGGTCGAAATAAATATAAGTGGCTGATCATAAAAGAATTTCAGGCTCCACAATACTAGTGCTTGAACTAAGCAAAAATGATGCATGAGGACGTACAAAAGTACTTTTAATTTTGTTTCAAATTGATCTGATGGTCTTTGAATTTGTTATTTGTTACATTTGTGTAGATACACTAGTCAGACTTAACATCAATAATTCGTACATGATTGAATTTCAAACTCGTCACTCAATGTGTAACTCTTGTACAAGATGGTGCAGCTTAATATATTGGCAAGAACGTTGCAAACTATGTTTCCCCAATCTTTAACCTAAAGTGTTTTGCACAGACCACTGTAATCTTCCCTATATAGTGAGAAGTGAGATCTTTATCTCTGAAGGCCACGAACTCTCCCAAGCCGTATATTTTTTGTTCTTTGCCTTACATGCTTAAACTTAGCGTTGTATAACAGTTTTATTTTAATACTTTGTATCTCCTTCACTTGTCATCGCATTCCTTTTCTGCTTTATTTTAGTATGGGAACTTCCCCCAACTATCTGCCTTGTGACAAAGTGTTTGGGTACACTAGACACCAGTCTTCTGGATTAAAGTACTTTAACAAAGCGTAATTTTCTATGGCAGCAATTGGCCAATATATTTCTATTTGGAATTAGTTCGACTTTAAAACCTTACATTTTCAATAACTTTGGCTTTTGTTTTAAATTTAAATTGACTAAACTTCACTTTATTCCACAAATGTTTTCCGATATTAATAATTCGATGGTTTTTCATAAAGAACGTATTTCGTTTTGAATTTTTTATAGTTAAAAATGAAAAAAGGATAATTTTTTTCCTATAGCAGTGATCGACCACGACACAATAGAAATTTTAAAAGCAACACAGCAGTTGGACCGTTTCTTTTGGAATTGCCTATGCATTTTTATTTACCCTTGGTTAAGTCTAAACGTTCTTGCTTTTCTATAACAGATAAAATTAATTGAATATCAAAACAAATATAAAATAACGTAGCATTTAGGGTTAGTAGAAATGGGCAGGTTTTTGTTTCGAAGCTTATCAAGACAAGCTAAGACAAATAAAATATAAACACACAGAAGCATAATTTAAATAACTTTAAAATATTGGTCTCATAATCGTTTGCAATTTTGTCATATGGTTGTTTTACCACCAAAACGAAACTGATTCTCACTCAAAAGTGAATAAAAATCAAGAACTTAACCTTCAATTTACGTTCAAAGTTGTGTTGTTGCAAGAAACGAAAGTTGTTTGCTTAGTTTGTTTAAAATAGTTGTTTTAGATGTTTAGTCCGAAAACATTTCCGTTCTTCACTAAAACAAGAAAACTAAAAACGTTTTCATAAAACTGAAATGAAGATAAGATTTCACATAAGAAACTGAATCGAATAAAGTAAAAATAGTTGAATAAAAGTTCAAACAGAAAATACACAATAAGATTTCAAATTCATTCCAATATCTAATGATTATGTCCAATATCGTTTTAAAGTGTTTGATTCAAGCCCTGATGTACCTAAGAGGCCTTAAATTTACAGTTGTTCACCCAAAGTTCTAAAGAGAAAAAAAAATCGTTACTGACCTGAAAACTTCCTCCCTCAGTTATTAAAATACGCTCTGCTTGTAGATGAACATCTTTTCGATCGAAAATGAGATGTCCTCCCTTGATTAGTAACATAGATAGGACTGGAGTGTCCGTGTCAAGTAGCATGGTTTGACCCTTCTTGATTACAACAAAGTCACCTAAATTTTTATGTGACAAAATATAAACGTATAGTTTACTTAGAGGTTCTGCACAAATATGTTTTGCTAACTAAGCAAGGTTAACACTTGAATTTCCGATAAAATTTGCATTACATTGCAAAGAATTTAACCATCGTTTTTAACTATATTTTACTTGTTGGGTAGTAGAGATTGGAACACAAGAAAGAGCTATTTGATATAGCAAGTAGACGATGACTGTAATAGAATTGCTATCTCATGATCAAACCCTTTTAAACGGTCAAGGGAGAGAATGTTTTTAACATTTTATGAAACGTTTTAAAATTTTCCCAAATCCTTTTACTTTAGTAGCTGTTACCTAATAGTTAACACGTTTTTTGAAGTGATTTCTGACTTGCCCGCCCACTTTAACGATTCAAACAATAATTTTGAAACCTGGGATTGTTTTTTAAATTTTATCAAAAAAACTTGTAACTTTGATTTGGAGACAGCATATTAATATTTAAATATACCTATACAGTTAATTGTGAATGATTATATCGTATTTCAAAAACACATTTTAGAGTCACGTTTTCTTATTTGTGCAATATGCCTATGATTATGAAAAAATTATTTATTATATTAATGAAACCAATGTCCTGCCGGCTAAATTACAAGGGTGCAATATTTATAAAGACATCAAATGTTTAAAAAGTTTAAAAATGAATTGTAATCCATTTCTACAAAAGTCTCTAAATAAAATAATTCATTCCTTCACAAAGTGCAAAACAATCGAGATACAGAAATTTTATTACAACATATATTTGCATAAACACATTATAAGAACGTTACTTGCTTTAATAAATTTATCAAGATCAAAGAAGTGAAACTAACCTTTCTTTGGTGGATCCTTGTTGCCCCAACTAAATTTTGATGACCACTGGTCAACATACCAGTAGGTTGCTTCCCCTAAAGCTATCCCTGTGTTCCCGACCTCAACACGAACTAAGGCTTCAATAGTTTTGCTATGAGCCCTGGTGGTACATATCAGTCTATTAGAGGACGCAGTCGTTACGTCACACATTGCTCCATCTATCGTAACTTTGTTATTGGATGGTATTGTGTCAAGGCCGGAACCTTTAATTGTCAACACATCTCCTCCTCCGGTTCCCCCACGGATGGGAGACACCGAAGTAATAACAGAAGTTAATGAATCCTTATATGTAAAAACGTCACTTTTCTCAAATGTTTGCCCAGAAAGCGATATTCGGACAGAGCATAGTCGCCTAGCTCCCGAGCCAGGGGAATCCTGTTTATTGGGTGGTACAGAACAGAAGAGTTGAGATTCTGTTGTATTATCTAAAGAAACAAGTGGGCAAGTACTACCACAGATTGTAACCTCAGCAGCTGCGCTGAAGCCGTAACCTCGAACAGTGATTACTCTTTCTCCACCAAATCCACTTTCAGATGGGGAAACGCTATTAATCTCCACTTTATACGTAAACACAGCGGTCGAAGTTGCTAATCCTTTGTTTGCAACCATTACATTTACGGGAAAAGTTCCTGCTGCACGAGGGCTTAGTTTGCAAGTTATTTGACTTGATGTTGCAGTAGTAACTTGGCACGATTTACCTCCTATCACTACAGTAATATTATCCGATGAAGAGCTCTTAAAGTTTCCTGTCACTGTCAGTAAATCCCCTCCCCTCGATGCATTGGGCGATATCGATGAGACAGAGGGTGTGTCGGCATCATCAAACACAACAATTCCTACTGGATGATTTTTGCTGTTTACTGTCACTATTACTCTTGCGTCACAAACAGAAGTCCCGCAAGTATGAGCAGGAGCAGTGCATTTGATTATGTTGACAACAACAGTAGTAACGGGGCAGTGCTTTCCAGCAACAGTGACAGTTGTTTTGTTTTCTAGTGAGTCGAACCCGTTCCCTTGCAAGGTTAGCTCTACTCCTCCATTCTTTCCAATAGACGATGGTGAAACCAGCGAAAGGAGTGCTTCACTTGTAATTCTTGATGAAGTTGAGAACTGAGCATCTCCTTTCAAGTCAACATTTACTACAACATCGTGTGTTCCAGCCACCAAACCTGGTAGAGAGCATTCAATCTTCCCTTCAAAGCTTTCTGTTACTTCACATGCAACTGAACCCATTTTCACATGAACATCTAATTTGCTCGTGGGAAAACCTGATCCAAAAAATGTAATAGTCTGAAAGGTTTGATTTACAGTTGTTGGAAAAAATTCAGTTACCATTGGAGTATTAACTGCTTTGAATGCAAAGACACAACCTGATAGATTGGAACAATTACTTTTAATCTTGTTAACAGTGACACTAACTTGCTGCGGGTCTTCTGAAAAATCTTTTCCGGGATCTTTTGAGGTACAAACTAACTCAGAATACGTCGCACTGATAATCGTGCATCCAGAGGCAATATTAACAACATTGCTTGACATGAGATCAGCAAAGCCGCTACCCTTTATGGTGATTTTTGTGCCTCCCTTTTTGGAGCCACTGTTGGGGCTGATGGAGTCAATGACTGGCTGAAGAGTAAAATGTCCACTTTCAACCACTGCTTTTCCTCGATTGTGCACATTCAAAGCAACAGGCATCTTCTTTCCTACTTGTGGTTTGGTCGTCATATCGAGGATACATGTAACTTCACTAGATGAACTAGACTGAACAACACAGCTGTGGTCACTAAAAGAAACTTTGTTATGACATGATTTGTCGCTAAAACCGATGCCACGAATAGTTATTAAAGTTGAGTTATATCCATTTTGTGGGCTAACGTCAGTCACGATGGGTGTTTGGCACGACCAATATAAAAATTGAACTTCACTGTCTGTTGAAGGTTTAGAGACATTGCAAGAGGAAAATGGTTCGGACATATCAGCATTACAGTCCTTTGAAACGTTTCCTTCTTGGCCTGGAATTTCTAATTCAGCATCAAATCCTAAATAAAAAACAAATCAATTGATGTTTTCATTAACTGGAGTAGACACTTCATTGTTTCAGTTGGCCGGGAGATCTAAATTCTCATCAAGTTATAAATGTGGTATGTGTGTTTCTTATGATTCCCTGGTAAGGAAAATATTTAAAAGATTTCATTTTTGCCAGAGTGCATTTGAAAAGAAGTTCCACAACTTTAGTACTAAAAAGACGCATCCACCAATAGTCATCAACTCTTTGTTGGTTACGCAATAAATATAATTATGACTAAAAAGAAAAATATCTATAACATTGGATAAGTAAATAGGGGGAAATTGGGGGTCTGTACATATAATACAAAACAATTTTAGTTAGGACATCAGCTCAATAAAAGATGGTTAAAACAAAGCTGCAGCAATTTTAATAACTAACACAACTTTGTTGATAAGCCTCTATTCCCACTGGCAACAGTGGCTTAGATGCTGGAGTCTGACAATATTTCATGGGTTTCTTCAGTATAAGAATTCATAGCACTTTGCTCCCATAAAACTTAGGGGAGATCTATAAAAAAAAACAGTTATATTTCTGCTATTATCGACACGTGAGATCAGAGAATAAACTAACGCCACATATTTCCAACTCCCTGCAAGGCCGGGAGGAAACCCCTTCTTCCCCGTCCCTTCTTTTCCCTGTCCCTTAATCCTCGTTTCTTTTTCCCTGTCTCTTCTTCCCTATTGTTTTTCCCCGTCTCCTCTTCCCTGTTCCTCCTTCCCCGTTCCTTCTTTCATATCCCTTCTTCCCTGTTCCTTCATCTCAGTTCTTTCGCAGCGATTTCAACTACGAAACCAAACTCTTGATATATCTATGACTTTTATACCAGAGGGAAAACGAATGCCAGTTACTATGTTAATCAGAAGACCTGTAGCAAACTCTCTGAAGTGTCATTGTTGTTTCCACTTGTTCAATGAGTTGCTTCAGCTAACGTATTGTCATTTTAACACAGACGCAACTAATCTGGAGCCAGTTTTGTTACAAGCTCCTGGCCCTTTAGGCCAAAGCTAATAAATGAATAAATAAGTAAATAAATAAACACTAACTCCTCGAGCTAATGGAAGAGATGCTGGCATATTTCAGCCTAGATTCAAAACAGTTTTACAAGTAGTTATTACACCGTAGTGATAAAGAATTTAAAAAACTGACCTTTCGGACTGTAGTCCATCGTTGGAGTGAATCATTTAGTCCGACGATGGACTACAGTCCGAAATGTCAGATTTTTAAATTCTCTTTCACTACGGTGTAAAATCTAATTGTAGAAACACCGACGCAGCATTCCAATTACTAGATTTAAAACAATTGCCCATCTCTCCGACGTCCTAGACAATAAAACGATTTACCAGAGACACGAATCACTCACCATCCAGCCGAACATTAATTATTTCAGCCACAGTACGGAGGCCAGCAACAATGATCCTGCCCTTCATAATAACTTTCCCGCTACTATCAACAGGTCCGCTGGAGTAGTAGTAAGTACCAGGTTTGGTGAACGTGTGACTGAAAGATCCGCTGTTGCTGGTATCACTTCTGAAGCCAGTACCGTCATAGTCAGTTGAAAAACGTGTTGTCTGTTGAACTCTGTATTTTAGTGCTGATAGAAATTGTCCAGCCCAGCTCCACTGTAGAATGAAGTAAAGAACAACAATTTATTCTAAGACGATTGCTCTCTAGTATCTTTTCACTAATTTCACTACTTTCTTTCTCCACTCTTTAATCATTTAGCACTACCTACTGGTTTCAATTATTTATACTTGTATAAATGACATACTTAAGTATGTATAGAGAAGACAGAGATAACGAAATATAACAAGTTCAGGAAAAGTAAATAATTACTCGTGGTAGCACGAGTCAACGTTTGGGTTCGATTTCTTTTTCTTTTTTCTTTTTTCTTCATGTCGCGATTAGCGATTCGGTCCAGT
>JAOBBB020116115.1:0-13053 GCA_025331005.2 Zoanthus gigantus
ATAAAAGAAATAAAACACAATACCCGTGCCTTCATAGCCTGGTGAAAACCCCGGCAAGGTTTGTGAAAATTCTCGAGCAAGTGAAAACTCTCGACAGTATCGGTTTTTCACAAATTCTTCAAAAACATTCGCCTCAGTTTTCGTCCAGGTTATGAAGCCACGGAGAAAATGTATTATTTTTTAAATCACATATCAAGAAATAGCCATTGTTTATTACCGATGCGCTACTGTTTGCTGGGACACAGATTTTAATTTCAAATTTTTCCGTGTTTCTCTATTTTCGTTCTAATAGCGGTTCCTCCATAAAAGGCTTTTTTCTTTATATGGAAATGAGCTTACAAAGAAAACGTTAATTTTACTTTGTGCGAATGCAATCCCATATTGATCTACACAATGACATGCTCCAAACATCTGTTACCGTAAGTAAAAGGTAAAGGTTTCTTTATTTAACGTCAGCAGTTCCGTCAGTTCATTGAACTGTTATCAATGGAAGCCGACGGTGCACCCTTTACCCTTCCCTCTATCAGTGTTCCATTTTACAAGTATTTAAAGCTACAGCTACACAGATCAAAAAAAAAAATCGGAACAGACGTTGGAGTCACTGAGAATCGAACTGGGGACCTCCAGCCCACAAGACAGCGCACTTACCAACTGATGCTCCACGCCTGCTCCTAGAAAGTGAGTTGGTAAAACTGCGGCTTTGGTATCGCGGAGGTTAAAGTTCGAATCTTGTTAAAGTTGAACAGTTTTCAGGTGTTTATTTTGCAATTACTTAACTTGCTCACAAGTAGAGATAGCACTGTAAAATGGTCACGTTGTTAGAAAACATTACCGCTTCAAAAAATGCACCATAAAAATGATTGGGTTGTTCAAAGACTGGTTAAATTTTAACCCTGGGCTAAGCAAAAAATACAAGCAGTAATTTCTTCACTAACAAAAGGTAAAACCGATTCGTTTGAAATGTTGAAATGCTGTTTGGTTTTTCCAAGAAAAAAACTTGTTATTCCCAAAATTACAACTCTAATCCGGCCCTGTACGGTTGAAAAAAAAATGGATTAAAAATTTAACCCTGGCCCTGGGTTAGTGCTAATCAGCTTTTGAACAAATGAGCGCTTAATGTTAGCAGCCATGGTCAGCTGATTTGGCTAAGGCCTCACCAGCATGGCATAGCTAAAAACGGCCTCAGGATCCCAGAAAAGGTAAACTGTTCTTCCATTGGTACAAGATTTAATGAAGCCGAAACCAATTGTAGAATTGCACACAATTTAGGTATCCTGCTGATGAACAGTAACTGTTTTGCTATTTTTTTTCAGCTGCATTCTAGTTATGTCTGTTCAGATATCTATTTGCAGCAATGCCCGGCACACGAAGCAGCTCTGAAGCGACACTGGCTATATTTACCCAAACTTGTTTTGATTTAGTAAAATTACCTCCACATACGTATTGAGCATTCTCGTTCCCAGGGCTTCTCCCTTGGCTCTTCTGTCAAGGGAGAAGCCATAGGAACGAGGTTGATGTATTGAGCAATCTGACATTTGATTGGGCTTTTTACATTGTGTAAATATAACTTGTACAAAAATACATAAAAACGGTGGCGTCAGAAATGCTTGAAAAGTACGGTTGCCTTTTAGTTTAAACTGATAAAAAGTGTACAAAAAGTTAATAGAGATAGCTCCACGTTAAGTAAACAATAAAAATTTTAAATGAATCAATATCATCACTTGTATATGTAAATATATATATTTATGTGCAAAAATAGATACTTATGCTTTCAACTAGGATACCATGGAATACGCGATGTGTATTTTTCGTATATACCCGAGTCTTTAGGCGTGCTTTTGCTTGTTAATAACGCATGCGCAGTTCAACGAAAATGTACCTTTAAAAACGTAAAAACTCGACGTTGATAAACGAAGACTACTTTGGTGCAATCATTCACTAAATCCAAGGATAAGAACAGAAGTCAACATATATTACTAAAATCTTTAATTTATTTTACCTTTGCTCGATTGTTTAGTAGAACAGAGTGTTGTATTTCTGTAGTCTGAATCGCTTGTTTTATTTTTTTTGCTTAAGTTGGTTCCTGTTCGGGAAAAGAAAACAAAATCGTTTGAATTATAAAACTAACACTAAAAACGCCAGCAAAAAAAATTCACGATTTTTTGTTAAATTGAAACGAATTTCTAAATATAGTGAAAGATAAAACAACTCTATCTGCCGAGATTTTAGCAAATGCGTGACTCTCATTTCCACCAAAGTTGGCTCTGCTTTCCGAACCTGCAAGGTATAGAAACACTGTTTTCTTCTTCAAACTCACACTACTCAACAAGACTTGGATTCAACGAGTCCGTGAAGCTCGGTGGATGGAGTGTCCACCCGTTTCTCGGAATATCGTGGCCGTTCAAATCCCGTCATCATGGCCTCAAAAACTTTTTCTCGGGTATTGTTGAACTCGAGAAACATGGATGTATATCTAATATCGTATCTAGTTCACGATATAGTAATAACTACTTTTATTACATAGATATGAGTGTTTTACCGAAAAATAGACAACTTGTATTTCCCTTACGAAACTACACCCGGGATACGAGTGACATATTTTCCATATTCTAACTAAAGAAAATATTGCTGACGTCATTTCTTTATTTTTCCCGCGCGCTCACTTCGGCACGCGTTGTCATAGACAGCGACGACAGTCAGAAAGCCCTTTAAGAATATTTTAGCGTGTAATATCCTGTATATGTATGTCTGTACAGTAGAGATGTAAACGTACCACTTGACCTTTCAAAGAAAAAAAACTGAAGCAAATTCAAATACTTACTGAGATGATAAACGATAAGTCTAGCTTCTGCCGTCAGACTTGCTTTTTGGCCGCTTTTCTTGATTTCACAGCGGTACAAACCACTATCAGAAACCCGGACTTTCAATAGGGTTAGAGACATATAAGGCACAAGTACAAAACGTTCCATGTTTTTCATAAGTGAGCCGTTACGAGTGATGGGAACACTGCCTGTTTGGTTTGTAAACGTCCAGTCGATTGTAACTCGCTCTGGAGATGGTTTCTGAAAGTCTCTTTCACTGTCTCGACAGATGAAATCCACTTGGTCTCCTTCCATCACGTTGTCGCTAAAATTCTCAATAAACACCAGCTTTCCTAATAGGAAAAACATTTGTGATCAAGTTAATTTATTTTTCTATTTCTCGCCACTTACTCCTGAAGGCTACCACTGGTTGAAAGATGCGGCCAAATCTAAACCCCTTACGAGCCAAGTTGCCCATAAAGTCGCCCGGTGCTTATCTCCGGTTTCCGTAGTGTTTAGCGGATGAGAGTCTTTGACTCCCCCTGGACAGGACACTAATCCATCGCAGGTTAGCTTCAAGCAGACGCTGGTACTCTATTTACTGAGCTCGGAAGGATGGACTATTAATCCAGCTTTGGCAAAAAAAAAAAGTCTCATAAGAAATGTTTAAATATCGCGAGAGCCGCGGACCGGAAGACAACTACGTCGACCTACCCGCCCTAAATCTCGGCACCTAATCCTAAAGGCTACCGCTGGTTGAACGATGTAGCCAGAGGAACGACCTAACCTGATTGTTAAACCTTCAACTTCAGCCGTGAGATTGTTAAAGATCTCGGCAATTAATCTAAGTTTGTACTTACATATCTACTATATACACACTTTTTATCTAAAGAACAACCATAAATGTCCTGCAAAAAAGTTTTTTTTTAACATGATTCTAAGCAGCAGCAATGGACGGGAAAATTACAAGCAAAAGCACATGGCTGTCGGGAACAAATTTGACGTTCCAGCTGCATTTGGTCTCGATATTGTACAAGTTATTTAATGCAAAAATTATATAAAAACGTAAAAAAGTTGACTCTGATTTAAAACATGTAATATAAGACGTTTCGGCTAAAAACTTAGCTCTTCATCAGTTTGAATTTAGAACTATCTTAAATCTTTTAAATCAGAGTCAACTTTTTTAGGTTTTTATATAATTTTAAATCATGCCTGATTGCAATTTTAACATTTATTTAACGCAAGTTGTCTAAAACGCATACATGTAGTGTTTTTTGCTTTCTAAAATAACTGCAAAATAAATATAGTTGCCTCTGAAATACATAAAATCGCTGCAATTATAAAATGTAATCACTGCCAATAAAATGCTGTAAATAAACAGTTGCTATATTCCCGCCCAGAAACAGTTTGAATTTGTATATGTAATAAGCCAGAAAAAAAGACCAAATTTCATTTCATGAACATATAAATGAAAGCGGAATATTGTGGATTTTCTTTAGTCTGCTTTAGAAAAAAGTTCACAGAAATTTAATTAGAGAAATCAAGATATCAAAATTGAGTGGAACTCGTGTAGCCGTTTCCTTTTAGTTTTGTCAAAACCATTCACACATCTACAGAAAATATTTTATTTGATGTCGGTTTACTGTAGTTAATTTAGCTATGTAACATAAAATATAGGCCACCAATCCATTTCTCCGTTATAATTTAAACAAAATAAAAAATAATATATAATCATAAACCATCCATCAGGCCGCTAAATTTGAAAAACGATTGCTATCCAATCAGCGTTTTTTCTATTTTGTATAAACTATTGTTCGGCTACTTAAAACGCAAGAAGAACTCTGAAGTTGTTTCACGTTTGCTTACCTGTTGTTAGAGCTGAAAGAGAGCTCAGAAGCAAGAACAACTTACATAAAATCATTTTTTAAAAGTCCTTGAGTATATTTTTACGGCAACCGTTTAGCAAACGAAATCCATATGGCTGCTGATTAAGAATGAGTCATCTGTGACGTAATAATAAGTTAATTAAGATTGGCAGTAAACACCAAATATTGTTTAGAAATACGAAAATACTCCGTTTGATTTTTTTTTTTAAAAAAACACCGGGATAATAGATCTATTGATCCTGTTCTAAGCCTGATTATCAACTCTTTTCAGACTCTTTTTATAATCAGCTTTAAGTGCGCTACTCGTGCGCACGCAGTGCCTCTAAGAACTTTTCTTTTACATTGACTATTAATTACTATATTGTATGTTATTTTATAAAATAATTTGGATAGTACGTGCCTTTTGATTGGTCGTCTACAAATGTGTTTTTTTAGCGCTATATGAAGCACGAAAATGACGAGCAATATGGTTGGTTGTGTCTAAGTAGTGAGAATTGCAGGAATTTTCATGAAAAATAAAACTATAGTTCGTTTATCTTCTTTCTCATTTGAGTCGAAAAATAGTTTTATAAAAGAAATAAAACATGTCTCCATGCCATCATAGCCTGGTGAAAATCTCGAATTCTCCCAAACGTTCACCTCGGTTCTTACCAAGCTATGAAGGCACGGATAAAAAGTTTTATTTCTTAATTATAATATAGCTAGAACCCTACGGGCTTTCTCATTGTGATTTTAAGGAACAATACCAGGTCTTGATATAAAATTTATTTTTCTATGTACTACTACAAATATTTCCCTAATAGTAATACATGAGAACTTACAATAAGAATATTCTATTAATTTATGCTATTTTGTGAATGATTTTTCTTTCGAACGAAGCTAATTTAATTCATAGGATGTCCACAAATGCTTCAACTTTTTTTTGAAATCCCTATAGATAGAAAAAACCTTTACAATTATTGTCCAGTTATGTTAATGAGTTACAGTTTTAACTGATTGCGCCTTCGAGGCGAAACGTCACATTATTAACTAAGGACAACATTGTCGTCCACACATAAACTCGCAACAGGACCGTTACTTGTAAAACAAGCTATTGCAATATTTAGAAATGTTTTATCTGTTTCAGGATGAGCAATTGACTAATAAACCATCAAAGTTATGCACAAGATAGGGGTTATGGCACAAATTTGACATTTTATACTATTTTTTAAAGTCTTCATTCTACGACAGAAACTTTTTATCTAAGTCAATCAAATTTCCCACCGAAAAACTCGGATCTTTAGCAAGATTATAGGCGTTTTGTACGATTTAATTTTTGATTAGTCTGTTTATATATGGCACCAAATTTTCAGATACATAACTGGGTGGGCATCAGTGCTGTGATGTCAAAAATGTTTGGAAACCCTAGTTAATGTGTTTTTTTTCAAACTCGGCTTTTAAGGTTTTCAACTATTGGAAGCTTTGTTATTTCAGACGCCCCACATCTCGTGTTTAACATTGAAAGATACACAATATATACCAGAAACAAACTAAAAGACATCCGGGTCATAACAAAGACCTCGATCACTACCCACAATACATGGACGATTGTTATCGCACTCCAACACTTAACAAGGTTGAAGGAATGTTGCCTTAAGTGTTTTTTAAATAAAGTTACTAACGCAAAATCTCTCTTTGAAGGAGACGTTTAGTGTGTTGGTTTTAACCCTTTCAGTCCCAGTCAGTTATCAACACCCAACTTCTCCTTGCATAACACATACAAAATAAGACATCTGGTAATGAGAAAATGAGAATTGATCAACAAAGAAAACTACTGAAGATTAAAAGTATATAAAATTCTTTCAGACTTGTTCAATGAAAAACGTGGGCTCGAGTTGGGAGAATTTAACAATACAACTGGGACTGAAAGGGTTAAACACCATATGTCAGAAAACATTATTGCCAGTACTTATTGAGTAACTGAAGCAATTAAAGTGCGTTTACGAGTTGGCCTAGAAGTGTTGCAATATAAAGATCTCAACTGAGTTGGTATAAAGGACTTTCACACGAAACGTTAGCTCCTTGTAACAATTACAAAAACGGAATTCAAGCTTAGATTACGTATCTTTGGAGGTGAGTGAATGGCTGAACAAAATAATTAATAAAGGTAAGAGTCAATGCAGTTATTGCTTGTTCTAAAACAGTAAAATCTACGGTCCGCCAGTTGTACTATACTTGTAGCATGACGTGAAGTTTTGAATATTTTGCTTTTTCTAACTAACTTTATTACCCGTTTTCCTTTAAAAATGAGAAACTAAAATAGCATGAGCTCTTGAACGAAAGAAATAACTTTAAAACAGGAATTTAAAACTTGATTAATTAATGATCTACAGCAAAGTGATGACTAATATTCAAATAATAAAACATGAATTTAGTTATACCAAAAGGTCCAAATAGCAGAAAGTGTATAGCTTTTCTTGTTATTCTTAGTGTTGTATTTACGGATTTTTTTACGTTAGCGATAATTCTTGACATATTTTGACACGTGCACAGCCCTTCTGGTATGAAACTCCAATCTTTGTTCATTAGTTACCTAAAGCTGTATGCTAATGAAGCAAGTTGTAAACAATTTCATACACGTATATTCGTAGACAGTTCTTCTACCTCCACCATGACATTGTCAGATGATTTCAGAAGATCCTACCAAAATTGCCATGTTATGACAAAAGATCTGCTGTTTTTAGAAAATGTTAATTTCCTACTATTTACACCTTTTGGTAAATCCAGGTTTGCCACTATTTAATGACTGTGAAATTTAAGTACTTTTCTAGTACTTTCCAGGAACTTTTCAAGTTAATCCCGGACCTTATCTATCAACTAAAAGTCAAATGCTCTATACACGTTTTTTTTTTTCAAAAATAAGTTCAATAAAACAAATATTATACTAACAAGCCTTATCATTTGGCTTTACTGAGTTGCCTGAAGCCTTACAATGAAAAACAACGGCCAATGACAGATCGCTTTTGGACAAAAATCAGAGCTCGCAAAGTCACTGTCATATGAAAAATATTTTAACAAACTGCTTATTCTTATTATTTATGGAAATAAAGGAAACATTTTTTTGACTTCCAGGATTTTCAAGCACTACGACCCAAATTCAAAGACTTTCCAGGGCCTGGAAATTTTGTCCTCAATTCCAGGGCCCAATTCCTTAAAACTCCGATTAACTTAATCCTGGTTTAAGACAAAATTCAAAGAGTAATAGTTTCATAATTTAGGCTTTTTGATGCTTACAAAATACTGTTCAGTTTTACCAGTAAAAGAAACATGTTAACTTCAAAATTCCAGCCCAAAGCAAGCTATATATAGAAGGTAGGAAACTGGAACATGGATTTAAAAGTTAACCCTGGGTTAGCACTAATCGGGTTTTGAGGAACTGGGCCGAGGACTTTCCAGGATTTTCAAGGACCATGGCAACCCTGAAGGTCGAATTGAGTTTGAAGGGTAGAATTGTAAAATTCTGATTCAAAACAGACTTCTAACTATAATATATCCAGTAAGACTCTACGAATCTTTTTCTTTCTTTTCTTTTACAACAACAGAGACTGGAACAACCTTTGTCGATTCTACACCAACCCCTTGTTCACTTGATGATTTCCCTGCTTTAAGATCACGCCGTCCAGGAGACACAAGTTTTACTTTAGTAGTTGTAGGACTAGTTTCAAATGAAGATTCAGAGTTGATTGTTTTTGTGACGGTGCGCTGAACTTTTGTAATAGGACCAAACCCTGATTTTTGAGTACCGTCATTTCCTTGCGAGAAAACTGTCGATGAATCAGAAATATTTTCTTGTGTTCCAACAAGTTTCACCTGAAAAAGAATTGTAAAACATTTGGTCAAACATACAGAGAACAAAACGATCAGAAACGAAATAAAAAATACAAAAAACAAAACCAGCAACAAACGAGCGAAAACAAAATTTCTGATTATCTAAACTATGTTGTATGACCATCTTGGTTAAAGTAGTACAAAGATGGAATGTTGTTAATGGTTTAAATCCAGGTCTTAGATTACACTGTGTTGTGTGATCATCTGGGTTACAGATAGTAGGGAGATTAGAATGTTGTTACTAGTTAGAATCCAGGGGTAATACTACACTATGTTATGTAATCGTCTGGGTTATAGTAGTCACGAGGAATGCTGCCAGTAACAATGGCTATCTTCTTAACCATTAGCACCCCTGGGGGGAGGGGACTCCCAACTTTTTGAGGCGGGGATGTTCGTCGGAGGAACTCAATTGAACCCCTAAGATGTACCAATCTTGGCGTGTCTCAGGTCGTTTTCATACCCTATAGTCCAAAAGCGTACATGGAAACAACATTTCAATCAATTTATTGAAGCTAAAGATAACAGCATCAAACTCTTTTGATCGTATGATACACAGGAAGCCCTAAAAGGTACCGCACTGTATCCAAATGCAAACATTTTGTCTCTGGCACCTTAGCAGTACCACCAAATCCTTGAATTTTTACCCCTAAAAAGTAGAACGAGCAACCGCACCAAAAAAATCTTGGAGTCCCCTAGGCATGTGCGCATCATTGTTTTAAGTCATTGTCATCAGTGCAAACTATGGAGTAAAAGCTTAGTTCAGACCTGACGTGTTAACCCATTTCCAGCCTCTTGATGGCGAACAACCCGGAAAGGTTGATTGGAAAAGTCACCACTACCTTCTTTGCTTTTTTGTTGTACCTCCACTCGCATTGGTTGCGCAATATGCTCCACAGCAATCGCTTCTCCACTGCAATATCCAAACAGAACTTGTTTACATTAATGCTTCTAAAGTATAGATTTGTGTTTTAGTCGAGGGTTTATTATTTGTTTTAGAATTTTGCCATATGTTTTACATTGAATTTTAATTTCGTTTAGTTTCATTCAATTATAAAAAAAAAGCTAAATCCTTCACGAGCCAAGTGGCCCATGGAGCCGGCATTTATCTCCGGTTTCTGTAGTGTTAAGCGGATGAGAGTCTTTGAATCCCCCTGGACGGGACACTAATCCATCACAGGTTAGCTCCCAGCAGATGCTGGTACTCATTTACCTTCCCCGGAAGGATGGAAAGCTGAGTTGCATTAGGCAGAAAAGAAGGTTGGACAAATATTCAAATCTTGGCAAAGCCAGGGATCGAACTGGGGACCTTGTGGTAGGAAGGCAGAGATCTTACCAACTGCGCCAACCAAGCCCGCCCTCATTCAATTACAGGCTATCGCAAATCCTGCTCACTGATTGGTTTCAGTCTAAATATGTATTTCTACCTCCCTCTTTTCTTTGAAATACATTTTCAAAAAGTATTTCTTAACATGTCCAAATAACTGCATGAATTTATGTACTCCAAATTAATCTCTTGTAGTATTGACTTGTCGTCTATTTGCTCTTAAGAACTGAAATTTTTATGATCAACCCCGAAATTACTGCTGAGCATTTTCAGGCTTGAAATTACCATAGCAAAAATGTTTCAACAAAATTATATCTTTTTTGCAGAACTGTTCCAAACTGTACGAATAAGTAGTTTGATAAAAAAAAAGAAACAAAAATGAAATGGGGTTATAAGTTGAAGTAAAGATATGCCTGGTATTTGGACTAACCTTGCAACCTGGGGTTTCCCCGCTAATCGTGCAGTGATACGAGAGGGAGACGAACTTCTAACACTTCTTAGCTTTGCAAGCCTGACTGTGCTAGTATTAGTAGCTTCAGGCTCTGTTTTAACACTAACAACACCTGGCTCCACAGATCTCTGTATTCGTGTGTATTTAGTAGTCAAAACACCACTGCTTTTACTTGATTCTTCAGGGAACTGGTCTATTTTCACTAATTTTGCCTACGAGAAAATATTTTGATGTCAGCGGTATTGTTCTTACCAACATCAGTCGAGTATTAGGACGTAGTGTCAATATAGACATCAGAGTAACATACTATCAAAATAATAAGTTATTTTAATACACAGATATGTTCGCGCCACCGTGTAATATCCTCTCTATATCAGTGTTATAGTCAGCAATTTTGTTAGAAACAACAGAGAAGTCAGTTAATATTAGAACTAGTCAACTCAATGTCGGTGTTAATATTGATTTAATTTGCAACCGCGCGCACGATAAAATCGATCACGTGATTTTGGTTTATCTGTCAATAAACGCCACGACCGTGCATTCATTTGGCTAAACTTTTCGTTTAATCCGATGCTAGAAAGTGGCCGAGTTTGGCATAGTTTAAGTGCCTGGGGAATAGAAGTTGATCATGGCATAGTCACGATTAAGGAAAGAAGAGTTTGTCAGTTAGGCGAAAGAGCTTAATTATCACTTGAAGAATCAAAGTTAAGAAATAATACAAATCCTATGATAAATAGCTTAAGACAGAAAATAGAATAAGGATTGTATTCACTTTATGAAAACAAAAAAATCGTAATCATGTAATTTTGCATAGTTGAATATCTATTCGCATTTATTACATAGATATGAGTGTTTTACCGAAAAATAGACAACTCGTATTTTCCATACGAAACTACATCCGGGATACGAGTGAGATATTTTCCATATCCTCACTAGTGAAGATATCGCTGACGTCATTCCTTTGTTTTTCCTTTGTTTTTCGTCTAGTTTTTTTTTATTTTCGAAACACTCATATCTATGTAATAAAAAGAAAATTACACGTTGGTTTAAACATATGAAGTTTATCTTCTCGTGGAAAAAAGATTTCACTCGGAGATAAACTTCGTATATTCATACCAACGTGTAATATCCTCTCTTTAACAACAATATAAAACTCAAACGAAAAAGGCTAAAAGATACGTTTAAATCTATTTATCTAGTTTATTGGCGTTAGACTTGTGTGTGTAGCTTTCAATGTTCCAACATACCGTACGTTAAATAGTTTATCAGTACTTAATTCGCAGGTCTTTTATTTTGCGTTTTGGTGTAAAAAAGTGTAAAAAAAATTGCAACTTTTAAGACCCGCGAAAAAAAAGTCCTTGAAACTAGCAACTGGTTCTACTGACAAAAACTAATGTCTTGACGAAGAGTAGAAAAAATACAGTAAATATCATAAGATATAATATATAATTCCTTACTATAATAACCAACAACCAATTGGATATGCACCAGTCCCTGTAAACCCCCGCCTCCCATCCCCCTCCATTCCCGGGCATTACGCGGATATTGGATTTTTAGACTTTCAAAACACTGCTAATGCCCCGCCATGGGGGATGGCGGGGCTATTTCAACTATACTAATGCCCTGCTATGTGGAGGTACTTCAGCCATGCAACTTATTTGCCTGGCTATCTGCTACCTCCTCCAACTCACTGACACATCTCTTCTTTAGCCTGGATCTCCTGCCCTTTCTGTTCTGCACTTATGTCAGAACAAAGCACACTGTTCTCAGGTACTTCATATGACGTACAACAAAAAACAGATTAAGATGTTTAAGATGGCGGTGCAAAACTAGCTTCCAGGCTCTTCTGCAGCATTTTGTCAAAACTGTCCAACCTCTCCTAATTTTTGCCAAAATGTTGGAATAATTTAAACAAGTCTAATGCCCGGCCCACCGGGTAACAGATTCTATGCCTAATCCCTGCCATATGACCGGGGATGGGGGAATACTGGGGTTTACATTGACTGGTGGTGCATTACCGTAGCCCATTTCTATCGTCTTGCTAACATCCAAGGTAATGCCCAGGATAACTATGATCAGCGAGCTGCCCCAGGCGTACAAAGAATACCAAAGAAAGCGCCTCATCTTCTCTTTTAGTTCCTGGCTCTTTGTTGACCTTGAAGAACCCCCAGCTGAAATTCCGACATACAAAGTCGTTATTTCTGATTATTACAACACAATCACTAATACTAATAAACGAATGTATTTCCTCGCGTCGTTGAAACGAGCTGAGTTACAATAAAAAAATATAAGGTTCTTTTGTCTTACCTGCACTAGACGTGTGATAGAGAATAGCTAGCCATTTTTCGCTCTAGAGAACTTACACGTGGTTGGACACAAGCTTTACTCATTTGAGCCGCTCTACAGCTAAGTGCTTGCAGCGGACAAGCTCATCTTAGGTTGACAGATCAAAATATACAAACTGTATGCGTGTATTCAATAAAAAAAACCTGATTCCATGGTAACAGATCGGTCCGGACGATTTTTTTTTTAATTTTGTAACAGAATAAACTTGTATAAATGTTTGTTGTTCAGTAGCATCAAAGAATAATAAACAGTTAACAGAAAAATTGGTGTATATGCTCTGAGCGGGAATCGAACCCGAGTTTCCTAGTTTTCTAGTCAGGAGTGTTAACCACTACACCATCAGGGACCACCACGCTGGCAACGTAGCAGTTTGATTAG
>JAOBBB020116211.1:0-13051 GCA_025331005.2 Zoanthus gigantus
AACATTTTTTTAGATGGTTTGTCTCTAATGAATTGTGGAATATCATTCCAAAAGAAACTTCCAATAATGCTGGGGCATTAAATTGAATACTTAAAGACTTGCCTTGTGAATGGAAGTGATATGATACGTAGCTTGCCGGTTTCTACCAACCGCTATAACTGATTAATTGAACTTGGATCAATCTAAAACCTGACTTTAAGAGAGAGAGAGAGAGAGAGAGAGAGAGGGGGGGGGGGGGGTTGGTAGAAAGGTGGAAGCTGTAAAGTGACGCACCATAAAATTGCAAGCCAAAAACTGTAAATCCATTGTCAGCAGCTTTTCGGGCACAACGACAAGCGAAGTCAGCTATGTAGTTATTCCAATCTGCCCAGTTGATGGAGATCCCACTGTAAACGTGACTATGGGGGTCTCGGTCGGTTAAGACTAAATGATCCAAGGCGCGTACTTCTTTGTCGTTGTAACATCCTTCCGATTTAAACTTGATCTCACAACTAGGACATTCCTCAGGGACTAGAACGAGGAGCAGAGAACAGTTATTGGTTGAGATATGCTACTTTAGTAAAAATAACGTACAAACTGTATGTTATTTTTACTAAAGTTAAAATGGCCAAAGAATAAGAATTTCCTCGATATGCTACTTTTAAAATACGAAAAACAAATCAGCAGTGGTTTGGGGGGAAGAAAAGATGGTAGCGGTTTTCGTTATCCATTTTGAATATTGCTTGGGTGTCGAAAGTATTGACAATGTATCACTAGATCGGTTTTGCTAAATATTCTCCGCAAATTGCATTAGTATGAATAAATATCTGAATAGACTAGAATGCTGCTAGCAAAATAGTAACCGTTCATGAGCAAGATACCTAAATTGCGTGAAATATTCTACAATTGGTTTTCGCTCCATTAAAACAAGACAATGTGAAGATAAACTTTAACTGCTGAAGAAGACAGTGTTCTTCAGTGTCATTTTCGAGCTAAAAAAAAATGATTAATTTTAAGTTAACTTTATATACAGTAGGCAGCGTGGCTCAGTGGTCAGCGTGCTGGATTTGCATGCGGGATGTTTCGAGTTCAAATCTCACTCTGATCATTGTCTGGATTTGTCTTGGGTGATCCCTGAGTCATATCCACCACGCTTTGTAAATGGCCAACTGGTTTGCCTCCTACCAGTTGGGGTTTTTAATTGTTTCGTGTGCGTGTGTGTCAAACTCGGAGAAATTAGCTTTACAGCTACTCCAAAATCCGAGTATAAATAGAGTTGTTGTTTTTTTGTTTTTTTTTTTTTTACAGTAAAACCATGCGTAAGGTAATGTTAAGAAGACGAAAAAAAAGGTATGAAAACGCAAAGCCTAAGTAAAGCGTTTTTCTTATCAACTTCATATTGTTGTTCGGGTCTCAAAACAAAACTGAGATTAAGGATATGATTTAGCAACACTTAATGGAAGTAGGAAACAATTCCTCGCTTCTCTTCACAATGTTGGTCGGGCCTCATAACGAAAGCCAAATTCAGAATTATGCAATATTGAATAGGGGTAGCAGGTGTACTTTTTATACTATTGCATTTTTTTTGTCAACTATGTCCCTTTTACAGTAGGGATTTTACTAAAAAATGGAGCGACTACATAGACACTGGATTATTAAACTTTAGGTTTGTTGTACCAAAACGGCGCAATGAAAAATCTTATTTTGTGTTTCGTTTGGGTTTGTGTAACACGACTGTTCTAAATAAAGTTTTCTTATTCTCCTTAAACACATTTTCTAAAACAAACTCGGATTTGGTTCCCTGCCACACTTTCTCTTTACTCAAAATTTACGAAGGAAAGTTTTTTTCTTTTGGTCTAACATGTACATACATATCAAAATTGCCCATAAAAACTTAAAATTTAAATGGTATAAAACACTGGGTTAAAAGAATCAAAATTGTTTTGATTTTTAGATTTTAAAAATGTGAAAAATGTTATCAAGAACATACATACTATGTTATAAAAACACATGCAATTACTACCCAAGTACCATAGTTAGTATGCCAAGTGCATAATGCCTAGTTTTAATATATTACCAAGCATATACACAGCATTTGCCCAGGCCCCTCCGGCGCAATATTCATCATCTTCACCACATGTCTCAAAATCCAGGTTCGTGCAATACGTCTTGCTAGTGGGCGATACCTGTCCGTACTTGTCGTAGTTTTTAGAAAAGGTTTCGTTTCCGCTCCAGCATTCACCTTAAGAGAGATTGTTTCATGACAATTATCAAGTATATGGAACAAACGTGGTAGTAGCTAACTTGAAGCCACTATATTGGGTACTATGGTACAGCCATGGACAGCTGTTTCGGCCATTTTAGGTCTTATCAGCATGGCATAGCTATAGCAAACAGGCTCAGTTACCAAAAAAAAAAAACAAAAGAACATAAGATGTAATGAAAGTGCAATGCTTGCGAGATGTGGCTATAGAAATCACTGTCAGGTATATATGACACAAAGGTGCTAGTAGCTAATTAGGTGCGGTTTCAATGACCATTACTTTATTCATTACTTTTAGTTGAATAACAGCCACAGTTGCGAAAATACAAGACAAACCAGTCGCTCCCGAGATATCACAAGATCAGATGAAGAGCTCGTGCGGTCACTTCTCATATTTCGCCATTTAGAGTTGTATGGACTTGAAAGTACTAAAGCGATATAAACAAGAGAGGATGAAGTAAGACAGTGAATTCTCCATATATATATAGAGGGATAACCCTAGGAATACAACCTAAATGGGGGATTAACCGCCGTATGGTTAGCCAAGTTGGTAAGGTGCCAGTCTATTGTGCGGGATGCTCGGGCTCGATTCCCGGCTGGACCAGCACTCAGGGTCTTGAAATAATGAGGAGAAGGTGCTGCCTTTGCTCTAGATCTGCAAATGGTTAGACCTCCGCGTCTTCTTGGATAAGAACGTTAAATCGTAGGTCCAGTCTCTCGACACTCTATCGGGGGACTTAATAGAACCCACGCACTTGTCCAAAAGAGCAGGGTAGTGATCCCGGTGTTGTGGTCTGTTTTCTTCAATGAGGACATTTATGGTTGTTAATATATGTGAGCCGCTATTGCGGACTATCTAAGACCCTCAAATGTTAAAAAACTGTATTTATTTGTAAAGCGCTTAGAGCTTAAGATTAAGCGTTATATAAAAATCGATTATTATTATTATTATTATTATTATTATTCTCTCTCTTACCCTTCATCCTCTCTTGGTGTAACACGATGGTCTCACAAAACGCTTACTGCATGGTAAAAGCTGCTCAGTGATATTATTTACAAGCTACTAATATAATTTATATATCAGTTTGATAAACTATTGGCTATAAACTATATTATACAATAAAAATCTACATAGTACTAAATACTAACTTTTCTGGTGATCTGCATATACTTTAAGAATTATATTCTATAGAAAATATAAAGTATACTCTGGATTAAAAGGTTTTTAAAGGTTCTAACGTTTCAGTCGTGACTACAACCTTCTTTAGGGTTAAAGTGGCCTACTATAATAATAATAATAATAATAATAATAATAAGTATTATTATTATTATTATTATTACTATTATCATCATCATCATCATTATCATCATCATCCCATAAACATTGTGCACCAAATGGTCTCCAACTAAACATGTTTAAACACAAACCATAAAACTGCACTGCAAATGTCCTGAATCCTCTTTCCTTCACCAGCTCAGCGCAGCGACACACAAAATCAGGCAACCATGTTTTCCAGTTCACCCAGTCAAGCTCTTTGTCACTTCTCTCATACAGAATTAAGTTGGGCAGAGCTCGTGGCTCTTGGTCCTTAAAGCAACCATCAATTCTCATAAACGAGTGTTTACAAATTCCACTGCTCTTCACGCTGGTTGCTGCAAGACGAATGCAAGCATTAATAACTTTCTTGGTTTTTCTTTGAACATGATTTTAGAATATAATGCATTCTTTTTTTGTAATATTACTCTTTTGATCAGCCTATTGAAAACTGTTAGCAAACCAAATCACAGCTCACATAAATTGATGCAAAACTTTATGCTTAAGTTTTCAAGTTTCCTTGTATAAAACGATTGCAAAATAAATTGTATAAGTTAACCGTAGTTTGTTTTTTTTATAAAAAACTGCTTAAGTCGCTAGACTTAATGATTTGCAAAGTGGACTGAAATCATATCGATGTGCAATTATTTTACTTTAAATAAACTTCTTACAACTTTGAAACTGAAAAAGATACTGCAGCAGGTTTCCCTGGGGCCTCTATAGCCACATTATATTAGCTATTATGTAATAATTTGGACAGTAGGTGCGTTTTGATTAGTTTACAATGTGTTTTCATAGCGATATGAAGCGCGAAAATGACGTGAGCAATATTGTTGGCTGTCTTCACTTCCATGAAATAAATTACAATATACTTACACGCTTCCTATACCCTCTTTCTTTTAGTTAAAACGGAAAATAATATTTAAAAAAAAAAACATGTTCTCCGTGCCTTTATAACCTGGTAAAAAACTTGGCAACGTTTCAGTAGAATCCTCGAGCAGGAAACCCTTGTCTGCGTCGCGAGTTTTCACTAATCTGCTCTCGAATTCTCCCAAACGTTCGCCTTGGTTTTCACCAGGTTATGAAGGCATGGAGAACATGTTCTATTTGGTAAGTGTCGATGTAGGAGAAAGAGGAAGGTCCTTTAAGTCAGATTAAAATCGACAATCCGAGTCTGGGCTCCATGTGTCTAATTACGTAGTTGTTAGAGGCGTTGTACATGCATCCACTGCAAGTACTCATAGCTTCATAAATCTCAAAAACAAACTATAAGAACTGATAAATTTTTAAACGATTCAAAAAAGTAATGTTATTTAAACATACCTTGGAAAAGAACGGAAATGGCAATGGAGATTGTTAGGATATTATTAACAATTCCCATGTTCTTGTTTCTTTTCCTTGAATATATGCAAGTTAAAAAAATAATTTATAATTTTTTTGGCATAAAACCAAAATGCAGAAGAACCTATTGATATATTCCAGTTTTTAAAAAAAACTTAAAGGGAACCTGAGCTCCAAAATTATTTTTTGATATGTTAAAGTGCATATATTTAAAATTCAGAAAGTGTAGATTTTAGAACGATTCGCTGATCAGTATTTTGAAAAAATTATTACAAAAGGGGCCAGTAAAACCTTCAGTAGGGCGCCATTTTGTACTTTTATCGCGGGCTCAGAACAGTTTCTCCTGACGTCACAATGTGAAATCGAAAGTTCGCACTGTGTTTATCACTGGAAATTTTAGTGAATTTATAAAGTAGAGATATTATTTCATTTGTATAAAGCTATATCTGCTTAAAAATCACCTTCACAAAATGTTTACAGATTGTCAAAAAGAATAGAACGTAACATTTTAACGTCGTGATGTCGTATCGTGACGATCTTGTTAGACCGCGGGCGCAAGTATGGCATTTTCTTTAGTCATGAGCTAGCACCTTTTTTATTTATTTCTAAGGATAGGGACTGAGAAATCGGTATAAAAACACATTTCTGAAATCTCAAACAGAATTAGCTTCGTATGTCAAAAAATAATTTGGAACTAAGGTTCCCTTTCAATTCATATAATTTATCATAGTTCTTTTTGATTAACTTATTGTCATGTGTCAAGTACTGTAATGTACAAATTAACGTTACTGATAGTATTACGTTACCTAACACGTGATGAATTTCTTCCAATCAGATCGATTTTATTTCATTTTGGTTGATCACATGATCACATGGGAAAGCTAACAAGCACAGATGAGGCAAAGCAACGATAATACTTGAGGGGGGGGGGGAAGCTAACAAGCACAGATGAGACAAAGAAACGACAATACTTGGGAGGAGGGGGGGAGGGAAGCCAACAACCACAGATGAAATTTCTATGTTATTTTTAATCCCTACCTCAAGCTCTTCTTTTTCATAGTATCTCCGGTTCCTATCCTCTAAAACGGTCATGAACCCATCTTTAGGAAACCTCTTGAGTCCATATTTACCCTGAGAGCAGATAATATTGTGATCACAATCAAAACAGAATCTTTCTTTCGCATAGATAACACATACTGTGTAAACGTGCCACCTAACCGAATACTCAAATATACATTAGCATAATAAAGACTAGTTATTACCACAGGTAAAAAGAATGCTATCAGGCTGTAAACATAGCAAAACTTGTAATTAAATGAGCATATCTTAGCGAACGCTTAACTAACCTTTGAAAATTTTATACATTTTATGCAGGGTTCCTGCGGATTCTAACTCAATAAATTTAAGACATTTTTAAGACTTTTTAAGACCTCAACTTTCAAAATTTAAGACCTATGCAAATCAAATGTTGCTCACAAGATCTAGTGAAAGATTAGATTCCCGCAGTCCAACAGGATTGCGGGCTTTGAAGTGACTGTTTATGCACTTTTCTGTGCCTTTTTCAATGCTTCTTCGAGACATTCAGTGTGCGCGTTCAACAACGTAGCCAGAAAAAGCTCTAAAGTTTAATCAGTGAAAGAAACACTTTTGACATGAAATCAAATTTAAGACATTTTAAGACCTAAACAAAGAACTTTTCCGTTTTAAGACCTTTTCAAGGCCTTAAAAAATCAAAATTAAATATAAGACTTTTTAAGACTTTTTAAGGACCCGCGGGCGCCCTGTGACTGAAAACGTTTGCCAAATTTTTTTAACTTAATTTTTAAAGCATCATAAGAAACATACCTAGATTTTATCCAGTACTGAACAAGACGTAACAAAACTGCATAACATATATAGAAGTTTTTTTTATCAAAACCAAACAGCGCACAACAAGAGCTAAATTTGAAGTCACAAGTATTTAATATCAGACCAAAACTTAACAAAAGAACTTCAATTATCAATTGTATCAAGTACAGATAGTACAAACATGCTAGTAGCAAACTTCAAGCCACTATATTGGGCACTATGGCCACACTGGTATTAAACGAACTTTACCCCTTTAAACTACCATAAAAAATAGTGAGCCTAATTGCTATCAGCCATGGACAGCCATTTCAAGTAGTAGAACGCCAGGGCTTACTCCTAAGCAGGCTAGCTGCCTTTGCTAGATCTTATTAGCAACTGTTTTGAGATTTCTAGGCCTTATCAGCATGACATAGCTAGCAAACAGGCTCGGGTTCCCAAAATGAACGTAAGTAATGGTTAAAGCACAGTGCTTGTGGGATGTGGCTATATACTTAGATGAACTCAAGTATAGATAGCAGAAATGTGCTAATAGCGAACTTGAAGCCTGCTACCAACATGGCCATTAGTGCCCAATATGTATAATTACAAACACTTTTGAGAATGAATTCAAAGCTGTAGTCAAGACTTTGTTTTGCCCACCGAAATGTGTTAGCCAATGACATCATACACATGAGACCTGCAGTCTCCACATTTAAAGACTCTAAAATGAAATGTATGCTTTATAGAACCAATCAAATTGCAGGAATCGTCTTTCCTCTTAAAATGGATTTAACTGCTCTACGTTATTGCAACCCTTTCAGTTTTGCGAGGTAGTGTGAATTTATTAAATCCTTCTACATCACGCAAAATTTGCAAAACAGTAGGACGACAAAATAATACTAAAGCGAATGACAAACAACAAAGGACCAAAGTCACGTTTGAACATGCCGAAAGTCAGTTTGTTTCAGGATTTAAAGAAATTTCAAAAATTAAATTCTTTACTTACCTAGAAGAGCCTGAAATGTATTTGACGTCCGAAGACATCAGGTTTTTCAAAACGACGGGAAAATGAAAGAAAAACACAGTTAGCAAACGCAGAATTTCATAAAACTTAAAATTAGAGCTAAGGAGATGACTTAAGTCTAAGGGTTTTGTTTCTTTAGCTTATTGAGTTTTGGCAAGAACGCAAGTAGTGCAAAAAAATCGGCATCCAATAATATTGTTTTGTAGTCTTTTATTTTTAAGACCAATAGCAAAGATATACTGTAACTTACAAATGAGAAATCTGTTTTGAAAATGTTCAGTTCAAAAGTCACTTACCGGCGGCATGATCAACCAGATCTCAATCCATCGATCGTTCCACCAGCGAAACCAAGAAGGCCGTAAAAGCAAGAGAGGAAACGATGGAGCTTGGATAAAAATGGAACCAAGAAAAGAACTAAAATATAAAGCAAAAACAAAAAATATTCCCTTGAAGTACTTTATCATCGTAAATCTTTATCCCAAATCTGTAAATCAGAACGAACACCACATTTAGCGTGATCTCTCTGCATTGCAGTGCATTATGGTTTCCAAGATATAACTTCGGAGAAACACGATAAGGTCGATAACACTTCGTCAAAAATACGAATATGCCTCGGCAAAGACACCCGACTAGACTTAGAGATTTGCGAGGTTGCTAAGTCTTCTTCTTTCATTTATTTCTTCCTTTCATAATCGTCGTGTGCACTTAAGTAAGGATGGCGAAAAACACTTCAGAAAATACTGAAGCAACGGCTTCAAATAGTGGACAAGAACTTGCTGAAAATCCAGATACTAGTGTGAGGCAAAATGAACAACAACCAACACAGCAGCAGCAGCAACAACAACAACAAGAATCGCCATGGAAAACTATTTTGTTCAGAATGTTCATTTTTTACATGATTATGAATTTCTTTCGTGGCCGCGGCGGTCAACAACAGAACACAAGTCCAAATCAAAACGTGGTCCCAGCTACTAATTTATTTCAGCCAAATACAAAAATGGTAAGTGAAGAGACCTTGTGTACAAGTTAAGAACTTATATACCCTCCAAAACAATTTGAAGTTTTTTTAAAAGTGCCTATCTCATTAAAATGGGTTTTTACTGATTCGGATAGAGCAAAAAATGTTGTTTAATAAGTTCTTTATTGGATTTTGTTGTAAACTTTTAGTTCCGGAGTTATAGCGGTTCAAGTGACTATATTGGAAAAAAAACTCGCTTATTGGGGGGAATGGGAACTAAGAACATTTGCGTGCACTTCGCGAAAGAAAACATTTTTTTTCGTTGAAAAACTAAAATGTCACCATAAAATTCAGTGTCAGATGGAAGTAGCGACCCATCTAACGGGGTTTAATATGAAATGGAGAATGAAATATCAGGAACATAGGAACTACAAGCCCTTCGACTTCGTTTGCTCTGACACTGACTCAGACAGCGACACCAATAAAGAGGAAATACTTCGACGAGCCGATTGGTAACAAAGCCTTGGAAAACTATAGGAACTAAACGCTCTTAGAGCGTTTACTTGCGTTACGTCATAGGGAATAACAGACGCAACGACTGCTTTAATTGGAGATTGAAATTTATGACTCTAGTGCACAGATTTTACTTTTATGACAGAGCTAGAGACTGACAAGATAGTATTACGTAATCAGCTCAAATCGAAATGAAAGGTTCACGACTAGCCAGAATCTATGGCCTCCCCAAAATGCACAAAGAGCGAGAACTCAACCCCATTCTGCCGTTTGGACCAATCGTTTCTTCTTTTGGCATATACAACTACAACCTGGCTAAGTACCTGTGTAAACTCTTGTCACCTCACATACCAATGGAACATTGTGCTTTGGACTCTTTTACTTTTGTCAAAGATATTCAGGAACTTATAAGTTTATGGTCTCTTTTGATGTAGTTTGTCTTTTCACCAATATACCTTTAGCTGAGTGAGTCAATCTTGCCGTAGACTACATTTCTGAAGGGAACCCAGACCTTAAACTAAGTAAAGAAAAGCTTAGGAGTCTCTTTTTTGTAGCCACTTCAGAAAGCCATTTTTTGTTGAACAACTGTTTTTATGATCAAATAGATGGAGTGGCAATGGGATCCCCTCTTGGCCCCATCCTAGCTAATTCATTTATGGGACATCATTAAAAATGTTAGCTGAATAGTTTTCAGGATTCTGATGTACTATTTTACCATCGCTATGTAGATGACACCTTCTGTATTTTGAGGTCAGAACAAGACCCTATATTATTTTTCAACTTTATCAATACCAGGTATCTGAATATTAGTTTTACAATGGATAAAGAAATTAATCACATAATTTTGTTTTTAGATGTAGTAATTAACAACAATAGTTCTGACTCTCCAGTCACTAGCATGTACCATAAAAAGACTTATACTGGTTTGCTTTTAAAATTAATTTTTTCTCTTTTACATCTTTCTCTTATAAACTTGGCCTAGTCAAAACCTTAGTTGACAGATCATACAAAATTAACAATGGAAACTTGTAAAGGTTTTCACTTAGATCTAACACAACTCAGAACAATTTAACAAAAAAGTCTTTTTCCGACTTACTTAATAGACTCTGTTATCAAACTGTATATTCACAATAACCGTGTTGAGAAACCCGGTACATGCGTGCCTGATGATTGATCTCTTATATTTTTTATTTTAAGCTTCCCTTTATAGGTCACTATTCTTCAGAAACAGAAAAAAAATTCACCTTCTTGTCAAACATTGTAGAAATTTAAATATACAGTTAGTCTTCTCTTCTTTTAAAACAAATAATTTGTTCAGTGCTAAGGACCCCATCCCAAATGGTCTCCTGACCTGTGTTGTTTATAAATTTGTTTGTGCTGGCTGTTAATGCCACTAGTTACATTGGTGAAGCCAACCAACACCTTTCCACATGTGTACGCGAACATTTAACCACTGACAAAGTCTCTCATATTTTCAAACATCTTAATTGAACTGCAGGTGTAAAAGCATGGCGTTATCTGAATACTTTAAAATAATTGATTTTGCTGAAACAACAGTCCAGCTAAAAATCAAAGAGGCTTTGCATATCCTTTGGGACACATCCAACTTAAATCAACAGGTCAAGCATATCAGTTTAAAATTAATTTTGTAAAAACTCCATAACTCTGTGCAATTAACATTTTTTTATAACTTATAGTTCACTTCCAATTTGCACTGTATTTAGTAAGTCAACTTTATTTAAGCAGGGGGTTCATTCAGCAACAAGACTGGTATCCATAGTGGCCCTGCATTTATTTACTACTGATGATGGCAAGAGATTTGCTGAAACATGTATAGTATTAAAAGTGTAGCAATTTTTTTAAGAATTATTGTGAGTTTGATAATATCTAGACCCTTTGAAATGAAAGTTGTGATAAATTTATGGTAAACCACATGATGATTATATCTTATACCCAATACCTGTAGTTTCTGAGACTTGTCTAGAACATTGCTGTCCTTGTTGTATTGGTTCATGATTGTACATATATGCAGACATAATGCCCACTTTGTTGTAAACTATATACACCCATCAGGCCTTTATGCAGTAATTTTTGTGGTGAGGTGCAAGTATTAAAAAGCACAAACATTATGATCATCAAGTTGATGAAAACACACTTCCTGTATTTTAATCAAGGTTGGAAAAAAAGTCTGCAAGAAACAATAAATATCATAAATGACATAGAAAAAAAATATTCAACAATAAATTTTAATGAATTACAAGGCAGTAGCAATTTTATCTAAAACAATCATGTCATTATGCTCTACCAAAATTTCTGTTATTTACCCCAACAAAAGTACTTTCTAGTGTAGCTATAGGCCTCAAATTTTGACATTAAATTCCTTTGTATAAAGTTTAAAGATACTAAATATTTATTTTTTTTAAAAACTGCCATCGGAGAGACATGCAAAGGTTAATTTGTAAATATTTCCAGCAAAGTTATCAGAAGAAAGAAACTTAATAATAATAATAAAAGTTTTATGTTAACAGAAGATTGTTGGTCTCAATATATATATCATTTTAATCATACATACAGTACGTGAACAGACAATTGTTCATCTTTTTTAAATAAATCACAATCATTTTATAAAGACACACAAATAGTTGATAGACATTACAAAGTGCTATAAAAATAGGCCAGCAAGAACCATGCACAACTAATGTACAGTGCTCAATAACACAGTAATGAACAAAACATCACTGATGTAACTCTTTATAAACATTATATAACAAAGCATTATTTAACAAAAAAACTTATCGTTGTGAGCAGAGAGCATTTTATTAACTGACATATGTATTTTTGTCTTGAGCAATTCCAATATGGCATCCATGTTGTAACTGTTAATTAGAGAGTTACTATTTTTCTCTAAGCTGGGCAACCTATGGCTTTCAAGATTCTGCATGATAGATAGACAGATTGATAGATAGATTGTAAAATATATAATAGGAATATCAATTAAATAATATAGAAACAAATAAAACAGACTTACATGTAAAGTGACTCATTGAAAAAGAAAGGTCTTGATCATTTTCTTAAAATCGTTTAGGGAAGCAGCACATCTAATGTCAACAGGTATTAAACTTTGCTGTTTAACTTTTATAAGCTAGCTTTTAGTTTTATTGGTAATGAAACTTGGGCAGTGAAAGAGGCTAACTTATTGAGGTTGGAGCACAATGATAATTATGAGGATGATAAAGTGGATGTGTCATGTCACCTTGAAGGATAGGAAGACTTTTTCAAAACTGAGGAGGATTTGGGCCGTGATAACATTTAGGAACTACTTTTTATTTAGAAGAGGCAGATTGTGATGGTTTGACCATCAAGAGAGATGCAATAATGATAAGCGTGGTGAAGAAATGCAGAGCTATAGTTGTTGAGGGGCAACAAAGAAAGAATAAACCTCAAAAGACAAGGTACCATGTCGTGGATAGTGATACAAGATCTCTGAAAATTGATTGTGATCTGGCAAAAAATTGAACTGAGGGGAAGATTTAACCTTTAAGAAACCTGTCTAACCCATGCAAACATTGAAAATAGATGTTTAAAATGAGAATAATGATGATGGTATTTTGTATAGTTAAGTTTTCTATTAAGTCCTTTACAGGCCAAGTGGCCCATGGAGCTGGCATTTATTGCGTTCGACGTCAGGAGAACACAATCATAATCTTGAGGAAAAAAATCTTGATTTTGTGGTTGATCCAAATCGACGCCATCGTGGATTTCTCCGAGAGGGTCTGGGTGCGGGTGTAAGAGCCTTCCAGAGCAAACACTGACACTATTTTTCTACTTTGA
>JAOBBB020116306.1:0-13049 GCA_025331005.2 Zoanthus gigantus
GGGGGGCACAGCCCCCAGCCCTCCGTTTCCGCCGGGCCTGCCATGTTGAAATGAAAACTTCACACAATCACGAAGTAAAATCTATCTTTTTTGAGAGTAAGTAAGAATTGAAGTTTTTTTTTTCTCTATCTGCATTTATATTTCTTAACTGAAGAAAAGACTATGAATTTAGCCAACACTTATTATAATTGCGTTTGGGTCGCAAATTTTTATTTGTATTGTCATTTTGTTATATTTTTGCGTCATGAGGTGAGTATCGCCCCATATAAGGTAATCCATTACAGTCTCGGATCCCGGATTCGATAATGTGGACACCCGATCCCAGGTACTGGATTTAAGATTCCACCTCAGTGGATTCCGGATCCCCAAAAGTCTTTTTTCGGGATTCAGGATTTTTAGACCTGGATTCCGCACTCCAAAGAGCAGAGTTCCACATTTCACAAGCAAACATTTATGGGATTCCACATTCCATTGTGTGGAATCCGGATCCCAGAAACTGAATTCAAGATTCCACTTTAATGGATTCCGGATTCCAAAACGTCAATTTTGCGAGATTCCGGAATCTTAGACCTGAATTCCAGGTTCTAAAGAGAAGGATCCCGGATTCCGCAATGTTTTCTGGATTCAAAATCTGCATTACCATGCATGGGGCGATGAGTAGTTAGTAATCACACGACTTCAAGTTCAGTTTGGAAATAATTTGCACAAGTGGGCTTTTCAGAAACTATCAAAATTCCATGAGCGTGGATGGCGAATGCAATTTGAGCTTTCTGAAAAACTCACGAATTATATTTCCAAATTGAACGAGAAAATCGTGTGATAACCTTTAATAACATATACATAACAAAATTATAGAGCAAGTTCTGTTTTGGACACTGGCAAGACTCTGTCGGTAAAATTAAAAAACTTTGGACTTTGAACTTTGCGCATCGCGCCACCATAACAAAAGATTTGATTAGGTTCTTACCAACTCCTATTGTTTATTATCCAATCAAAATGGACCATTCATTTTTCACGTTGCACTGAATCAATTAATTTGCCAAGAATTAACTCTTTTTGCTCCAGTGTTTACAAAAATTGCACTGCTCTCAGCCAATCACAATCGAGTAATTTTGTTATGTAGGGCTGTGATACCGATGTTGTGTGGTCTGTCTCTTCAACTGGGAGCATTATTAATATATGAAAAATATTTGTGAGCCGTTGTAGTGGACGATCTATGTAAATCTCTCAACTGTCAACTCTGTAATTGTTTGTGAAGCGCATTTATAAAATAATTTGGATAGTACGTGCGTTTTGATTGGTTTACAAGTGCATTTTCATAGCGCTATGAAGCACGAAAATGACGTTAGCATTATGGTTGGCTCCATCTCCAAGTTGTAAAAAGTTACAGTTTCATTAAAGAAATTAAAGTATACATACGCGCTTTGTATATCGTCTTTCTCTTGTTAAGACGGAAAATAATAATTCACAGAAGAAATAAAACATGTTCTCCTTGCCTCCATAGCCTGGTGAAAACCTCGGCAAAGTTTGTGAGTATTATCGAGCAGGTGATCTGATCTGCTCTGCTCTCGAATTCTCTCAAACATTCGCCTTGGTTTTCACCAGGCTATGAAGGCACGGAGAACTTGTTTTATTTCTTAAATTATAATATGAAAAAAAGCATAGAGTAAAAGAAGGACAGATGAAATTTTACACACCTTTTTATTTTTTATTGGCTAACGCTCAGTTCAAATACATATCAAGTTCATTTCACATGAGCAAATTATGAAAATTTATTTAATTGTAAACTCGAGGATGTATGAGGATTATTTTCAAAGTTTTTAGAATAAAACTGTTCGAGTAGTTTGTTAAAGTTCGGCTGGCTCGTGCTCTTCCATTTTACTGGCGATATTGTTCTCTTGACACCATGTTTTCCACACGTTAAGCCAGAAGGAAGTGTTCTTAGGCGTGTTCGGGTTCTTTAAAAAATTGGATGTTATTCAATTGTTGTTTCCATTTGCAAACTGAAAATCCCGGCCATTATTTTCTCCGCGATTAATTTCCAAATTTTCACCAAAATGTTGCTATGGTAACTACTCTAATTTGATTGGCTTAGGATGATTTCTATTGTTTCTGAACCAATCAGAATCACTTTTTAATTTGCACTGGTGTTACAAGTTTGCACCGCTGTTACACAAATAGAGGATATTACACGGTGGCATGAACATATGAAGTTTATCTTCGAGTGGAAAAAATATTTCACGTGTGCTCACTCGTGAAATCTTTTTTCCACGAGAAGGTAAACTTCATATGTTCAAGCCAACGTGTAATTTTCTTTTTATTACATAGCTATGAGTGTTTCGAAAATTAAAAAAAAAACTAGACGAAAAACAAAGGAATGACGTCAGCGATATCTTCACTAGTGAGGATATGGAAAATATCTCACTCGTATCCCGGATGTAGTTTCGTATGGAAAATACGAGTTGTCTATTTTTCGGTAAAACATTCATATCTATATAATAATATTATTACATCATCTGTGGTAGACATGTTGCTGCCCATTAGCTATCCTTAGCGAATTTGCGAGCTCAGTCTTCTTCAGAGAACCTAGCGCCAAACCAGAGTTAGGTCCGTTTTCCAGTTTATTATCGAGCATTACGTCTTTTCATGGTACTCCAGATTTGCTTTCGTCATCTTTAATTCTTCTTCATTGAACGAGTAAGTTTGCCCAATAGTTGGACACTTACCTCATTGAAATCCACCGCAGCGGGTTGTTTTTTGGTTCCTATTTCTTCTCCGCGAATGGAACTGGGTGGTTGGTCTTGCTTATCTGAGCAAGCGAGATTCACTTCATGCGCATCCTTGTAAGAAGTGTGAGATTGCAGGGTTGCACGAGTGGATGTCTAGCCACCACATGATAGCTACGACGTGCAAAGTGTTGATTTGCGGCAACAGACTGAAAGCAAATCCTCAAATTGTAATACGTCTTGGGTGCATTGAACCTGTGCAAACCTGCAGGGTGTCAAGCACTTTCATTATCAGTTCCTTCTCTCCGTACGAAGACTGGGCCCTTCATCAGTCTTCGCCACCCCGCTCTGTCTCTCACAGCGCTGGACTGAAATCCCAAGATGGCGCCTTCTCTCTTCCCCATCCACCTCTGCACCTCCCTTGGACGTCCTTGTTTTCTCTTCCCATCGGGTTTCAACTGAGTAGCCATACTGGCGTATTTATCTTCTCTTTCTGACTGTTACACTTAGCAGTTCCATATTAACTCCTTTTCTGACTTCCTTGTTGGTTACTCTCATCACGTAACTATATCTATTTAAGTATCCTTCTTAGGGTTTTATGTTGGAATCTGTCCAATCGCAACTCCTCAGCATTTGTCTCTCCCCAAGTTACACTCCCGTAAACCAGTACTATGTTACAAATACCTTATATACATTTACTTTGGTCCTCACTGAAAATTCATTGCTCTGCCATATTGCTTTTAGTTTGTTCAATGCTGCCGATGCCTTTCCAATTCTCTTCTATATTTCGTTATCACTTCCACAAGACTTGGTCATAGTTGATACCAAATATGCATGTGAACTGCTCCACCTCCTCGATTTCTTCTTCTACCAACTTTATCGGAGAATTGCTTCTGGATTTGAATCTCATTGTCTTGGTTTTCTTGTTTTCTTAGCATTGATCTTTAGCCAACCTTTGAGCAAATGTTTTCCTCAGCTTGCTTACTTTGTCTTGACACTGTTTCATCATGCTTTCATCATGCTTGATATCAATGCTATACCACCCGTAAAGTCTAATTCATATGTAATGACCATCTGACCCCATTACTTGCTCCTGATGACGTCTTTCTCACAATGTAATCTATTACTAGTAAGAAGAGAAATCCAGACATTGTACATCCTTGTTTCGCTCCTGACACCACCCAGGACTACTGCATTGTTCAAGAGCCTTCCAGCACAGCACGCATACTGTTCTCATACCACTTCTTCCACATTCCTGATTAGTTTTTCTGGTATTCCGTAATATTTCACGATCCTCCATCTAGTACCTCTGTAAACATATATGAGAGCCTCTGCGAAATCCACGAAACACAAGTATAAATTGCCATTCCATTGCAACGATTGTTTGATATTCCTCAGTATGAATAATTGTTTGGTGGTTGTTCTTACTCGTCTAAACCCCGCTTATTCTCTCCATACTTTTCCACCTATTCCAACTTTTATCCTTTTTTATGATTACATTCAGTCAGATCTCCTTTTTTGGGGAGTTAAGCGATTACTTCTTTTCTCCAAACTTCTGGTAATATTTATTTATTCAAAACTTTTTCGAACACTCTCCAATACCTCGGTAGAGATTCCTATGTCTGCTTTCCACATTTCTGCAACAATTCTATCCACTCCTCCAGCTTTCCTTTTTTGTATGAAGGATTGCTTCCTTTATTTCCGTTTTATTGATATATCCAATATCGACTTCTTTATTTTCTTCAACATCTTCCCCTACCTCTAACCTACTCTGTGGTTCACATCTGTTCAAATTTTCCTCGAAATACTCTTTTAATCCCACGCGTAATTCGGTTTCCTTGGTGAGCAAATTTCCATTATCTTTTATCAGCTCCAGTTGTTTGATATTCTCTCCACACAAAGTTCTAGTCGCATCATATACTTCCTTCATACTTCCTTTTATTGCTGCGTCTTCGGTAATCTTTGAAATGTTGTCCATTCAGTTTCTTTTATCTGCTCCGACCCTTCTCTTTACTTTCTGGTCTTTCTGGGTACATTAATCTTGTATCTGTCTTCTTTTCGCAGTTACCTAGCATTTCCTCATCTTACGTTTATTTTGCTCCTCCATGAATATAGGATTTTAGGACTCCATGACCAAACAATATAAGACAAATCTCACCCAAAGTGCAAAGCAAAACTAAATAATAACAAAAGGACAGATATATGATATATAGGTCAAACTACAGAGCATCTTGTTCTTCAAAAAAGGGGCATTTTATATTTTTAGAGATAGAGAAAAAATCTTACCAAAATCAAATGTACCTTTTACACGACACGTCCGGTTGTACTCTTACATCTGTTTTCACAAAAATTATAACTAATCGTAAATTAAAAATCGAGGGAGAAAGTGCTCCTCATCTTAAGTCAGGTGACCTAGATAAACACCTCTTATTCAAATGAAAACCAGTTGTAAAAGGTTAAAAACATACTTGCGCTCAAATCTTTCTTCATGTACAACTTTTTTGTGATTTCTAATTTATTCTATTTGAACTAAGATACTAAGTTTACTTCTTTGTTTCTGGATGAGAGTTCAAAAAAGTATTGGAAAATGTAGGACATTTGATCAATCTGTAGTTCTTTACAGGCAAGTTTGAAAAAATAAGATTTTATAGGAATGTAGGACTAGCTTGATACACTGATACGCTTCATCACCCAAAGACATCCAAACATCTCAATTCATAGCGGTTTCTGTGACAGGTCTTAACCCATCCATTCAATTGAACTAGTTGTGTAGAAATTTCTGGAGACTAAAAACTAAGCAGGGGGGCTCTCTTTGAAATTGCTTGGACATTTGCATACCTCTGTAGGTTACCAGGAGTTCCCATGGGGGTTGCTGTGTAGTTAGAAATGGAGGGCTAGCAATAGGCATTTTTAAAACTACGGACTTTTCACACGAGCTTGAAACATAAGCACAGAAAATAAATAAATTTAATATTAGTGATAACTTTAAATTGTCATCAATACATCTAGAAATATTTAGAGAATAAACACAGTTTTTGCAAGTTCAGCATAGTGAATATCTATATACAATTACATTAACTACATATGTACAAAAATGTCCAACGAAAAGTGTGAGATTTTTCTTTTTTTCCAGACTGGTCGTGGTACTTCGCACTCTCATTCCAGACATGGCTCATTGCTATGAATAAAAAAATATAATATCACCATCGAAAATCCTTAAAAACGATCAATTATCAATCCAGCTGCCTTCATATGATGAAGTAACGATCGTTCATTCTGTAGAAAAGTGATAGTGTAACGTACAAGTATTGTGTAGGTTACAATTTTAACTTGAAAGAAAAATTAGATATGCTAGAGTTTAAAATATGACAATGACAGACGTAATGGTGATAGTGATGAAAAAATCATTAGTAGTCATAACAACAAACTATGAGTAAACAATAAAACTAAAACAAGACACAATCGCAAGACAGTTAATGCTAATAAACAAGTTATACTTTTCGTTCATCCTATGCATTAAACAAAAAAGTGAGGCATTGTGATGGTGTGGATATGACCAAAAATATTTAGATTTTCCTCTTGTAGCAAATCAATATGATTGATGGTGTATTAAAGACATCTGATATAAATTAATGATGTCACTTCCTGTTTTTAAGAGGAAGTGGATCAACCCATATCGGGGAATCTAACTCCGGAGACCAGTAATCAACAAAATATAAAGCCAGGGTGCTGATCACTGAAACAAGAACTGAACTGACGTAAAATATGGCTATATATGTATGGTAATAAACACTGATCTCAACTGTGATTAAGTTACAATAACTAATAAATAGCTAACTTATAAAGCTATTTGGAGTTACCTCACCGTAGCAGATCCAAGAGAAAGGGGCCAGGGATGCTTGTGCAAACCCCCTTTAAAGATGCCTAAAAATGTTTGTGGATTTTGTAAACCAAAGTGTCACTGTGTCTTGCGACAATATTTTTCTCTATTCGTTTGCAATGGCTTCAGATTCACGGTCAAAAATGTACTCAAATAGCACAAATTGCTATCATGTTTTATAATTTGCTCTCCAGCAATCCGTTTTCTCCCCCCTCCCCCCTCCCTACGAGAAAAAAAATAGTGGCAGAAAAAAGGGCTTTTATTTCTTACTGCAAATAAGTTTTAGACAGTAATAAGACCATCTCCAGAAAAGCAGGAAAATTCCCCGATAGACTGGATCGCCAGGACGCTATCAAACGCCAAAATGAACGTCTGCAGCACTCGTCAGAGTTATTTTTGTCTTATTCGTATTGATTAAAAAATTGAATTTAGGTGTGGTATTATAAAAAGAAAATGATTTTTTTTCTGTACCAACAGCAGAAGAACAAATCCAGCTCAAAAGAACTTTGGAGGAAAATACAACCTCCCATGCAAGTAAGAGAGCTCGCCAGTGCCAGAAATGTGGTCAGCCAATGAGAGGACATCCAAAGAGCTACTGCCCCAGGAACATAGACACTACTAGCAGCAGCGAGAGTGACGAAGATATTTAAAATGCGCACATTGAGAAAAATGTCAATGTAAAATATGAAATAGACAATTACAACACTTACAATTACACAAGATAAATAAACAGTAAGATAGGTTATTGACAGAGTTTTTTTATTTTGCTACAGTGGAAACAATAATTTACAAATCATAGTGGCTTAGACTATTTTTCAATTTTGTGACGCTGCAGCATATCCCGTAGTTTTTCTTGTAAAAAAATCGTTCTCTTATGTCATTGTACACGCAAGCTGATAAGGGTCGTCTGTTTGACCAACCAATATATCCACAAAGCCATCGCACTGTTAGCCTGTAGGCCACTGCTCTTAGGTATCTGTAACAAAAAACGCTTTTACAACTCGTTCAGTCATAGCATATTTTTTAAAGTCATTTAATCTTAATTAATTTCTTTTTTTATTATTCAATTTTTGAATATGGTAACTTACAGATATTGACTTAATCAAGGCAGCATTTGCTCGAATAAAAATATTAGAAATATAAAACGCATACTCTTTTTCACTCTGTCCAGCTCTTCGCTTGTACGGTCTTCCACAGCTGTCTCTCAATAAAGGTCCGACTTGTTTTAGCACGACTTCGTGTGTGAGTGCCTTGTAGCCTTCATATTGTGTTATGCAACTGATACGCTCAATACTACCGTCAAACGAAAGGGTTGCATCTGCTGGTCCTACCTCACTACAACACCTACATTCTAATGCTTCTTCCAACTTACTTGTTTTGCAATTAGCGCAAACACACCTAAACACAAAAACAACAACTTTTAAATCCACTGATCAATTTATTCTGAGCATTTACAGTTACCGGCAGCCTCTTCGCTAAACTGATCTTCTACTTCCGCAGCAAAATAAAGAAAATGAAATTTCAAATTCAAATTTGAGGCTGGAATCCTTACCACTGATTTAAATTAATTTCTCCTTCATATCTTGAAGCTAATGTGCGTTGAAGAGAGGCCGTCTTCATCAGCTTCGTCTATGTTGATGTCTGTCTGTTCTTGCTCGGGACTTGCAAGCGGCTCAAATCTGTATGGTTGGAAAACCGAAGGAGTAGTGCAGTAATCTTCCTCCTCCTCTGAAGATTCGATGCTGCTACTACCACACTTACACAAAGGAGCCGATTCTGTGTCGCTATTAGACATCTTTTAAAAATCTGATTTAGAAAATCGCTGAATAAAAACAATGTTCGTGTGCAAATACTATGATTCCCGTTAGTTATAATAGGCGTTACAAAAGTTTCTTTTAGTTCGAAATCTGTATAAAGTTAAAAGTTTACATGTTTTGTACAGGATGTTACATCAAGAACTATTACACAATTCCTAATTTCTGACTTACTCAATAAGTATGCGAGAAGTTTAAACAGATAACCGGATCACGTCCGCCTTTCACTCAAATGACTAATCTGATGTCTTACATTTCTTCGCTCGCATTTGTTTTGATCATTTATGCGACGTCATGGGGGGCGTGAGCGAAATCCGAATTTTTAACCTCAAAATAGCTCACTTCGTTGCTAAAATTTTGTAGGATACCGTCGGCCAAAAATTTTGAGATATGTACCAAAATGATCACAAAAGATTATATTTTCATAATATGCAAAAAAATCAGGATCAAAAATTTCAATGAATAAGCACTTTAAGAATTTAATTTAATGCATGTATTTATAATCATTGTTTTTTTCCATATTGACTCATTTTATAGTTTTGAATGTAACTGGATATTTTAGCTTTTAAATATTTCGTTCCCAACGGAACAGGTAAATATGCCAGGTGTATATTCAAGGGAAAAGCGGCATACAATTTGCCTAAAATTATAAAGTTACAAACAATTACCCAACTAAAGGTCATACAAAGATGTCAGATGGTATTTTTTTAAGCATCAAATAAAGGTGGGCATGTTTATTTTGAAAAAATAACACTGAAGATCAAATACAATTGTCATTACGTGTTGCTAGCGAACATTTTTTATGCTATAAATAACCCCTCGAGATACAAGGCAGAACGATAGGAGGAATGGGAACAGCAGCTTATCAAAAATATATTCCAGGTTTGAGTTAGCGTTTTGCAACATTTCTTAATTTTTGTCTCGACTTAATCCAAACGTTATAAACAAGAAAAGATAAAAATATAAATATATGTAGTACGAGGTTCATGTTAGCTAAGCTAAATCCTTCACGAACCAAGTAGCCCATGGAACCGACGCTTATCTCCGGTTTCTTTAGTGTTAAGCGGATGAGAGTCTGGACGGGACACTAATCCATCGCAAGTTAGCTCCCAGCAGATGCTGGTATTCATTTATTTTCCCCGGAAGGATGGAAAGTTGAGTTAGCTTAAGCGGGAAAGAAGGTCGCACAAATATTCAAATCTCGGCAGAGCCGGGGATCGAACCAGGGACCTCGTGGTCGGAACTGCGCCAACTACGCCCGAGTTTCATTTAGGCAATTCAATTTTTTTGTTTTTCTGTTCCCCATCCTCCTCCACTTTGCTTCAATTTCCAATTCCTTTTTCAAAAAATTAAAGCCACGATTACAATAATAGTTTCCGGCTTTCAACGGCAAGACGTTGCCGCCCAATCATCTATTGTAGCTGATAATCATCAAGTCGGGGCTGAATTTTGTCTGAAGAACCGAAGGCCTTGGAGAAAAACCTTCTTCGCATGTTCAATCATTTCTTGGTATACCATAAGATCTTCTTCTTTTGCTTTCAAAGCTGAGTTTAAGGCTTCCTTTAGTGCATCGTTTTCATCCACTTGAATTTGAAGCCTTCAAGAAAACACAAGAAATGCATAAAATGATCTTGTAAGAATTTGATTTTTTTATAAAAACCTAACTTAGTACGTGAACGAGTAGATAAAACACGTGCTTAATTATACATGGCCTGGTCGTTTCATACTCAAAACATGACGAAGTTGTACTTTAAAATAAATAGTAAGTTATTATTATGTGACGTAAGAAAGGAAACTGGAAATATTGTAGCTTTGCACCATACCTAGTCTTTAATTTTATAACTTACCATTTCTGTTTAGCTATACTAAGGAGGTCTGTGTGTGTGTTCTTTTAATGAGTAGACCACTATTTTTGCATACTTTGTCTTCTTGATAGATAAAAGGGAAAACCTCACTTTCTAGACTTAAAATTTTAAAGTTTTTCTTGGAATGAGATCTATTATACCTCCTCTCTGCAATATATACAAGTGACAAAAGCAAAAACTTTAGGTCTATCCAAAAATTTTCTACAAAACGAACATAACTTCCTGGGGTCTAGCCGTTTGGAACTGCGGTAAGATTAATAGAATTAAAAACATTATCCATCAGGAGAATGAATAAGCAATTAAATATCTTTCTTCGACTGTCTTCCGATTCTTGTCATTAGAATGACCACGAGAATACGACTGCAACCCGTGAGTCTTCATCAGGCGATAGGGTAGACTGCGTAAAGAGCTTGTTATTTACATTTTACTCGTTCAGTGATTAGTGCAGTGATTGGTTGACCTAAAATTCCCTGATTGACGGACCTACCCGTTCTGTGATTGGTTCGATCTCTGTGTTTCTGTATGGTGTTCAACCAAGCGTCAGAAACTTCGATCCCACTATCCTTGTATATGTTGTTCGAGTGGAGTCTGATTTCAAGTTCCTTTATTTTTTCTCGCACTACTCTTGTTGTTTCACCGATGTAGCTATACAGACGCTATCGCGATCACTACAAGGGGTCATATACTTGTCTGCCTGAAGACGTACTAAATGTTTCCATAGCGCAGTCTCTGACCTACAGACGGTTCAAAAACCGTGTTCTTGAAGGCAACGTCGTAGTGTCTGTGAAACAACTTCCCCATAGGAGAGCAATATTTAATTGCTTTAAGATTTTCAAAGCATTCTTTTCAATGTTTCTGGATCCCTTGAAGTGATTACAGATTTGCATCTTTTCTTTCCTCGGGCACAAAACAATATAAACTTCAATTGAATTCAATTTGTTATAAAGGTTTTTTCCTTTACAATAACTAAGAATTAATATTTCTTCTTCGTTATCTGTTTTCGCTTATCATAACTTCTTTTCAGGAGTTAGATTTAGAAAATAGTTAGTACTTTTGGTTGTAGTTTTAATAAAGAAAAAGATTACCTTTGTTTATCTAGAGATGGTTTTTTAAAGGGTCCCTCGGTCAATATAAAAAAGGGGGAAAAGAAGACTTCGGGTGTTCCAGAACGGCTGCTTACTACCAACCAACGGTGTATGCCAACTCCTTTAGCAGAGTAAGAATAGACAACAATACCGTCACAGCCTCATTGTGCAGGAGTTCATTAGGGAACAATGCTGAACCCATTACTTTTCATCGTTTTACTTACTAAAGTCTTCCGCACCGGAGGTCCCTGGGAGAAGCTATATGCAACGAGTTTGTCTTTGCATTAGAATCACTAGACACACAGGCCCTCAGGTGTTCTCAGGCCCTGAGCTTTGATCCCTCAGGGACGGTGCATACCCATGTGGTGTGTGCCAAAATGCGTGGGTAGTAACGCCATTTCTTGGTCTGGTTGCTATCACTGATCTCACTTAAAAGATGTAGCAATCTCTTTAAAAGACTAAAACCAGATCTTTTCTATAGCTGTACATAACGGGGCATAGCCCATCTTATTCATGGCAGGAAATGTGTGGAGGTGGTAGACACCTGCTTCCTTGGTGATACCATATGTGCTGGTGGGGGATGTGAGGCGGCTATCATCACTTGAGTAAAAGGTAAATTGGATAAGTTTAGTTCCAACCTTTGTTTTGTACTGCCCCTCTCTACCCTTGGATGAATCTACAACAGTAGTATCAGGACTGCTTTATGCAAGCGAGTAATGGCCTCTAAAGGCATCAGCCAGGGCTAGATTAGAAGGAGACGTAAGAACAATGCTTCGCTAGATATTCAATGTAAAGCTAGGTAATCTTGTAAGCAAGGAACATATTCGCACAAGAGAAGGCCTTGCTGACCCAGGTGTTACCACGAGATGTTGATGGCTTCGATATTTTCCGAACCTGGAGCGTTACATCTCATTGACTCATAAAATTTCGAGTCTTCAGATAGGACAAGAATACAGAGGTAGAACCGGGAAAACATGGTTAGATGCGACTACTTAAGATTTAAGGAAGACAGGCCTCCAGAAAGTAGATTTGCTTAATCGCATGAAGTGAAAAAAATTATTAATGAAATACTACATTACTATGCAGTATCCAACAGACCGAAGTATATAACAGACCTAACACCAGATAGTGAATGTGCGTGAGTGAGTTGTGTTTTCAATTAGAGTTTCTAGAGCTGGGTATCTGGAAATTCGGTTAATAACTTTTCAAAAATTAAGTTTTCTTCAAAACGTTCCTTTTCTTGCTGTAGTTTTTGCTCAGTTTCATTAGAAGATTATATTGATTAGAAATGGACCAGTACTCTGTTTCTTGTCTCCTTTCTATTTCTTACCTTTAAACATTGTCTAAACTAAATGGCGCAAATATAGTCTAGTGTTAATTGTGTATACTGGGTAAAAGGTAGAGTAGTTTAATCGTTTTTGAATCCAGAAATTGTCGCGATAATCACGACAAGCAAAACGTGGAAACATTGGTCTTTTTTGACCTTGGGTTTTCCTAAAACCAGATGAACCGCGTGAAATACTTTATAATCTGAATCATCGTTTTTTTTAAAAAGAGACTTCTTAATTATATTATATCTAGACAGATTTTTTCCTATATATTATTTTTATTTTACTTAATTTTATTCATTATTTCATTATTTATATTATAATAGTTTTAATTATATATTTATATTGTAT